>PVIC010003186.1:0-19038 GCA_004025085.1 Thryonomys swinderianus
CTTTTTGGAGACAGGGTCTCGCTTTGTAGTTCAGGCTGGCCCTGAGCTCACTATGGTGCCCAGGCAAGCCGCTGCGAACTCAGCAATCCTCCTGTCTCTGCCTCCCGAGTGCTGGGATTACAGGCGTGAGCTACCACGCCCAGCATTCAGTCCCGTTTTTTTTTTTTTAAATAAAACTTTGCTCTAGAAAATATTCTTTGACATTAGTTCTAATTTCATATGTAATTAAAATACTTCCACCAGGAGAAAACATATTTTAAATTTAATTTCTCAAAATGGCATTTAAGTTTAATTGTACTAACTACAAATGATTTATGCAAAGAATAAATTACACTACTCTAGGTTTTATATTCATAAAATGTTCATGTATACGATACTAAAACTGAGTTTATTCAACAACAAATGCAGGGTTTGTTTTGTTTTGTTTTGTTTTGTTTTGATTAGAGGAAATTCTTAGGGCTTTAAAACCTAATGCTAAAATATTGCTGATGGGAGTGGCCATAACACTGCCAACTAACTATCTTCCAAGGGCTTCTGAATGCCAAACCTGAAATCAGGACTTAATGACAATTCTGATAGGCTAATTTATCCTCTTTTCTTTTTGTACTGTGGATCAAATTCAGAAATTTACGCTTGGAAGGTAGGCCCAGTGACACTGAGCTAAATCCCCAGCCCCTAATTTATCTTTAAAAAAAAAAAAAAATCACAACAGGGTCGGAGGGTTAGCTCAGTGGTTCCGGCACCTGCCTCGCAAGCGCAAGGTCCTGAGTTCATACCCGGTAACCACATACAATGCTGGGCGTGGTGACTCATGCCCACCAGCCATCAATACCACATACCATAGTGCTGGGCGTGGTGGCTCATGCCTATAATCCCAACACTCGGGAGGCAGAGGCAGGAGGATTGCTGAGTTCGAGACTTGCCTGGGCTACATAGTGAGCTCAGGGCCAGCCTGAACTACAAAGCGAGACCCTGTTTCAAAAAAAAAAAAAAATCACAACAGAAGAGGTCGTATCTGCAACACACCTCAGTGCAGGGATGGAAGAATCAAGTTTGCTGACACAAAGAGCAGCCCTCTGAAGACTGCTTCGCTGTGTGCAGAGTGCTGAGTCCATGCAACAAGTGCTGAAGTACCTTCCACCAGTTTCCAACTTCTCCCCAGATCAGACTTAGTGGTATCACTGAGGATCGGTGGCAGGTGGGCACACACTCAACAGGAAGCACGGTGCTGGGATACAGAGCCACGGAGCCCAGGGAGCACAGCAGCGAGGAGCGGTGGTGCTTTCTCACAGTCAGAAAGAAAAATCATTCCTCTTCATGTGTTAGCTCACCGGCCACAACTTAGGAGTGTCCAACAATACAACCTTTAAAGAAATGCTCTTTTAGCTAAGTGGGCTGAGGCAGGCCTGCCACCCCAGCCCTTGAGAGGCTGAGGCAGAAGGATTGCCAAAGATTCAAGGACAGCCAGGGCTATGAGACTGTCTCAAAACCATTTTTGGTTGTTGTTGCTCTTTTGTGTGTGGCTTTGTAGATCAGGCTGGCCTCAAAACTGAGATCTTCCATAGCCAAGAGTGGTTCTTCCAGGCAAACCAGACCCTATCTACTTCTCCCAAATCTATATTACTGTGCCTGACAGGACTGTAGGCCAACTCTACCATACCATGGTCAAATAAAGTCCCGGGTGCACTCTCTACAAATTAGGATTTTCTTTAAAGAGAAAGCTATGACTCAGTCCCTGATCATGAGCAAATATGGACTTCAACAACACCCATACTTGACTCACTACACCATGGAAATAAATAGCGAATTAACTGCAAAAGGCCACAATTAACTGCTATGACCTAAAATTATATTTATTTAATCAGCTTAAAAGATTCTGGGTTTTTTGCTCACAATTTTATGAGTGAAAAACACTTCCTATTCCTCCTAGGGAAACCAGAGGCATTCAACTGATTTAATTATGAGTGTGGGGACAGCAGGAGGTACTGGGGACTGAAACCAGAAGTGCTGAGCTACATCTTCAGCTCTTTTTATTTGTTTTGGGACAAGTTCTTTCTAAATTTCCCAAGCTGGCGTTCAACTTGGGATCTCCTACCTCAGCCTCTTGAGTGGCTGAGCTTACAGATATTTGCCACTGTGCCTGGCTTATTTTACTTTTTGTTGTTTTTGTTTTTCAGGACCGGGGATTGAACTCAGGACTTCGCGCTTGCGAGGCAGGCCCACCACCATTGAGCTAATCCCCGGCCCTTACTTGATTTTGTGTATGATGAGGTTTCACTACGTTACCCAGGATTACCTCAAACTCCTGATGTCAGGCAATCCTCCTGCCTCCGCCTCTGAGTAGCTAGAACTGTGTGTGCCAGCCATTATGCCCACCTAGCTAAGCTCATTCAGTTACAATCTGTAAGACCCTCAAATGGTGTACTTACTATGCAGTCATCTGTATATTACATTGTATATGAGTTTAATAGTAAAGGTAGTATTCAAATTGCAGCCCTGCTCTTTAGAAATGGAACTTGTAAGCAAGTTAACTCATTCTTTCTAAACCTGTTTCATAATTTATGTTCAAATTTGCTCTGTAGGGTAGTTGTGAGAATTAGAAGCCCATCAGGTAAACGATGTTAACATTTAACAAGTATTACTTCTACCTTTTCTGTTTCAATTTCAGGCAGGGCACAAAGTTAATTTGTGATGATAAGAGGAAGCTACACAGACTTCCCTAGCCATTTCTAGGAAGGTTGAGGGTTTACAGTTCATTCCCCTGAGCCCACACCCAGGGCTCTTGTTTCAGAAAATGTGTTCCACGTGTTTTCAAGATAGAGCCAAAGAACCCACAAAAACAGACAGTGGTCAGTCTCACAACTTTATTAAAAAGAACTTGATAATTAATCAAATTATAACTGTAAATTTGTTTTTTTTTTTTTTTTTTTTTTTTTGCTTTTTTGGAGACAGGGTCTTGCTTTGTAGTTCAGGCTGGCCCTGAGCTCACTATGGTGCCCAGGCAAGCCGCCAGGAACTCAGCAATCCTCCTGTCTCTGCCTCCCAAGTGCTGGGATTACAGGCGTGAGCCACCACGTCCAGCATTATATGTGGTAACCGGGGATCGAACTCAGGCCCTTACGCTTGCGTGGAAGGCACCGGAACCACTGAGCTAACCCTCCGGCCCTGTAAATTTGTTTTTGAGATAGCATTTTACTATGTAGCCCAGGCTGATCTCTTCTAACCCATAGTAATCTGCTGCCTCAGCCTCCCAAGCATTGGGATTACAGGTGTGCACCACCACACCAGACACAACCTTACGGATTAAAATCAGAAACCTGGGCATAAGAGGGCTGTTGGATATTTTCCTGGATGCAGACATGTGGAGTACCGAAGACCTCTCCGGGACTTTCCGGCCGCCTTCCCAACCTACCTGTGCTGGTGTCCCATCCTCAAGAGCCCTAAATCCACCCAGGCCCAGGCTCCACCCAGGAACCCAGGTCTCTCGAAAGATCCTCCTCAGGCTTCCTGCCAGTCCACACTGTGTACCACTCCGCAGCCATGCACCCCAGTCTCCCAACAGTCAGCCTATGTGTACATCACTCTATCTTCACTGCTTAACTTCTAGCAGCACCTGCGCCCTTCCGGTCTCCTTTGTAGGACCTTCGGCCATGAGAAGCGCTGCAGGACTGACCTACGGCCTCCAGGGTCAGGGATCATCTCACTGGCTCCACGCGAGCCCTCTGTATGCTGTGACACCCGACGCCCACAGTCACCCTGGCGCACTGCTCGGCCAGCACAGGTGCTCCACTTGGAGGAGGGCTCGACGCCTCTGCCGCTCTCATCACTTCCCTCTGCCAGTCTTCTCCCCCGAGCGAAGGCCCTATCCGTCATCTGACACGGGCGCAACACCCGAAGACACTCTGGCTTCTTGCACTCTGCCAGGGACGACTCAGTATGCAGAGCCTCCAAATCTACCTCCGAACAGAGGTCCTGCAGGATTCCACCCCCATCCCCTGCTGAACACCCAGGTTCACTGGAGCCTTTCCTTCGAGCCCATCCCTAGGCTTGTCCCCAGGCCCAGAACGTCACCTTCACTTTCCACATGGCCAACACAAGCTCATGTTGTATGTCTCAATTCAAATGTCACCTGTTTTAAAAAATGCCCCTCAGGGCTGGAGATTTAGCTCAGTCTTTCCGGCACCTGCCTAGTAAGCGCAAGGTCCCTGGTTGATCCCCAGTAACGACACACAACACTGGGCGTGGTGACTCATGCCCAGCAGCCATCAGTACCACATACCACAATGCCGGGCATGGTGGCTCACACCTGTCATCCCAGCACTCGGGAGGCAGAGACAGGAGGACTGCTGAGTTCGAGGCTCGCTTGGGCTACACAATGAATTCAGGGCCAGCCTGAAGTACAAGGCGAGACCCTGTCTCAAAAGGAAAAAAAAAAAAAAAAAAAAAAGCTCCTTGGTCATTACAAGCCAAAACGATGGTTCACAACACTCATTGGATCCACCACCCACTTAGAATTTTTTTAAATCAGTAATTACCAGTTTTGTTTTGTGTCTTCCCCATGACACTGTAAATTTCATGTACCGTTAATACTTTGTCTGTCTTGAGCTCCTCCAAAGGTGATTTAAAAATAAAGAGTCTGGGTTGGGGAAAGGGAGTAAAAATGAAGATGGGATGTATCTATGTACCAAATCCCCAGGAGGAATGGAACTGTTATGTATTGGAAACATATACTAACCAAAAAGAAAGAAAAATCCACTTTCCCCCCCTCTAAACTAGTTTATTTCTTATTTCTCCTTGTGTCAAGCTTTATTGAATTTTGGTCAAAAATTATAATTACTTTGGCATTTACCATGAAAAGGAGCAAAGAAAAGCACCAAGAAACATAAAAACTGGAACTCCACCCACCTGGCAGTCTCGACGGACAAGGACTGCACACAGGCCTTCCACTGCTCCCTAAAAAATGTTCAGAAGTGGGAGGAGAGAAAAATTGTGGACATATGCAAAAATGATGTCATTCTGGCATCTGAATCAAAGCCTAAGTTTTTAACCACTCTCCCTAACAATTACTGAACATAACGATGATTAGAGAATAAAGAAGTTGAAACACAAAAGAAAACGCATGATTCTTTCTTCAGAGAAGCTGGGTTTCATCACTTGTTTCTCTGATTTTAGCCACGTCATCTAGATCTTTTTAGATCTTTCTTCTGACTTTCTGTACCTTCATTTGTATTCTGTTCTTACTGGGTTTCATGTTTAGAATAATTTGCTCATTCTAAACCTTAAAGGTACATCTGGAATTTAAAATTCAGGAAAAGAACCTTCCCTATTATGATTTATCTCTAGGTTTTCAGTTTTCCCTACTCAGTTCCTAATTTCTGTACAAAAATCCTAGGCTCAATTCTATTTTTGCTGCACAGCTGTTTTGACTAAACTAGATAGCCGGCTAGAACTAGAAGCCTGTAGGTTATATAACTTCTCACTGGTATGAGACAATGCACATTTAAAAATGCAGTCAGATTTTAAAGTCTCGGGATACCTAAGTCTTTCTACTGGGAAATATTTACGGTAACTTGAAAAACTGATGTCAGCAAAAAAAAACCCTGAAATCCAACTGGATCTGGACTCACGATCCATCTCAAAAGAGCAGCATAGGGTTGGCATGGGGTGTCTCAAATGTGTACGTTTGTTAACCCTGGAATCAGTTGCAAAACTTTGGAATAGGAGGCTCACATTTAGGGGATCCTGGGCAGGTTGGAAATTCAATACTGCAAAGAGGTAGTGACACCAAAGAGTTGGAAGTCACAGAGAGGTTAAAACTGAGATGAATGCATTATTAAAAGGCAAACTGGCAAGACACAGGAGGTGATCTTACAAATCCATGCTTAAAAATATGGGGGAAGGGCATCCAAAACCATCCCCCTGGGCCAGAGATACCGCTGGGTGGGGGAACCCTCTCCTAGCAGGTGTGGGGCCCTGGTCCTGTCCCCAACATCAACAAAAACAAAACAATTCCCCAGTTGATTCTGATGCTCAGACTTGAAAGCCAAAGAGCAAAGACACAGCTTTTGGGATACAATGTCAATTTTATCACTTGAAACCACAAGACCTTGGCATTAGTTCTTTTAGTAGCAGGTAAGATAATGAATACTGCAAGGACCAATATGGTTATTTTAAAAATGAATTATATAAAGCACCAAACGCCATTCCTGGGAGCCAGCAGGTGTTCTATCCCTGGGGTTTTATTAAAGGGTCTCTAACGCCCACCACTTAGGCACTGTTTTCATAAACATCAGGATACACCTTGCAGGGCCACAATGTTACTTTTATCCACTAAAAATTAACCAAGCTTTCCATCTCTGTGGGTTCCTTCGGAACTCAGGGCCTCACACAATTTTCTCTTTTTAGCAATAACTTAAAGTTAAAACCTCCAAACATCCGCTTCTGACATGAAGCCACCACACAGCATCTAAACTCCAGGGATGTTTTAAGGAAACAGTCTTTTTAAAGCAAAGTCTGCGTGATTTCAATAGAGTGTCATTTTTCAGATAAGCAACTTTTCCTTTATTACGCTCTGGAATCCTGAGCAGGTCAATCTCAAGTTTCAAATGGCCTTCCCACGAGCTGACCACCGGACCAACGATTCCCCAGGGAGGTTTTAGAATATAAGCAACTGCCAAGTAAGACAGGGCTCGGTAATCCTTCCCTCTTTTCTTCTGTCTTTCTCTCCCTCTTATTTATTTTTATTTTTGCAATATTAGTAGCCTGGTCTGACCGCGCTCTAACTGGAAGCGGGCTCCGGAGAAACCCCGCACCGGGTCCCCTGCCCCGCCGGGCCGGGAGGACAAAGCTGGGAAGCTTCGGTCGTGGAGAGCCGCCAGGACCCCGCACCTCCGGGTCCTCGCAGGACACGGGCCAGACCCTCACCCGCACCCCACCAACGCGCGGGCAAAGCGGCCGCTGCCGGCCCTGCCAGCCCCGGGGTCTCGGGGCCGGGTTGCAGCCGCGCCGCCGGGAAGATGGCGCCCGCCGAGCAACTGCGCCACCAGCCTGGCGCCGGGCCAGCCCAGCGCCATCTTAGCGCGCGCCGCAGTCGGGCGGCGGGCCCGGCCGCGAGCTCCAGGCCCCGACACTGCAGCCATGGGGGGCGGCGTCGCGTTCCCGGCCGGGCCCCGGGCGCGCGTGGGGGGCCGGGCCGGGGTCGGCGGCGGCGGTGGGGCGGGGACCGGGCGGGGACGGCTGCGGGAGGTCGGGAAGCTGCGGGGGCGGCGGCAACCGGGCGGCGGGATGCGGGGCCGAGGGCGCCAGCCCGCCGCGGCTCCATCTTGCTGAGGCTGCGGCGGCGGCGAACGCGGCTCCCGGGCGACACGGAGCGCGGCGGGAGGGGACGCGCCGCCACCGCCACCGCCGCCCCAGCCCGGCCCTGCCACCCGCCCGCCCGCCGGCGCCGCCGTCCATGACTCACGCCGCTCCCCCGCCCGCCTCGCCGCCCCCTTCCCGCTCCCTCTCCCCGCTCCACAAATTTGCATCCGCGGAAAAGGGAAGGAAAAAAAAAAAAGAGAGAGAGAGAAAGAAAGGAAAAAAAACCCTCAGCCGCCTCCCGGCGGGCGCCCCCGGCCCGGCGCCGCGGCCCGCGCTCCCCACCCCTCAGAAGCGCGGCCTGGCCAATGGCTCTCGGGGCTGAAACCTAATATCCTGCTTTTGGCAACTCGGGGTTTAATTTGCTCCTCTTTCTCCGCTGTCTGCGAGGAGATGGATCTGCGGCTCCCCCGCCCGCCTCCCGCCCTCGCCGGCTTCTCCCCTCCCCGAAGGAAACCGGCGAGAGGAAGGAGCTCGCGCGTGTGTGCGTGTGTGTGCGCGCGTGTGTTCTCTCTCCTTGAAATTTTTATCACAAAATTATAATACACTCAAAGGGAAACTCACCGTCATGAAAAAGCAGTGCCTTGTCAACGGGGTTTCTGCGCCATCGCACCAGGGGCGGCGGCGGCGGCGGCGGCGGCGGCGGGCGCGGGGCGCGGGGCGCGGGCGCGGGAGCTCCCGGCCGAGCGGCGCCGGCCACACGCGCTCCGCTCGCTCTCCCGCTCACCCCCGCGCTCCCCGCGCCCGCCCGGCCTGCATGCTCCGCGCCCGGGCCCCCGGCTCGCCTGCTCGCTACCGCCAAACTTCGCTGTTCGCCTGGCACCGGAGGAAACAAGAATTAGGATTTTTTTTTTAATTAAGAAAATTTTTTTTTTAAATTTGGTTAAAAAAAAAAAGCTCCAAAGCTGTTCATTCCTGTTTCCTTTGAGATTCTTGGTAACTTTTACATGTATTTGAGGCTGATTCGGGTTTATTGGGCTTTTTTTTTTTTAAATCTGCAAGATGTGTGCTAATTCTCTGCAGGCGCCCTACACACACACACACCCACACACACCCACACACACAACACACCCCACTTTTACTTTGGGGGAGAACTGAAGACAAAAAAAACAGTATTTGGTTAGAACTCTAATTAGAGCAACTCACTGTAATTACTTTTTTGCATATCTTCTTTAAAAACCACCTAAAACACCACTTTTACTTGGTAAATAACTGGTTTATAATTTTAAATGTACTAAATTTCACAACACCCTTTTTCCGTTTGAGAATGCGGTGAAATCTCACCTGTGAAACTTACACGTCCACATTAAAGAGAAAAAAGTACTTATCACTAAGGGGAAGGGGAGCATTCAGAACATTTCACCCCTCCTGCCTTTATGCAAGGGTTAGTTTTTAACTCCACAGTTGTGGAATCTGCGTAAAAGAACCCCTTTTAAGGAGGTTGGAAAGCCTTTCAACACTCTACAGTCCAAGTCTAATTATCACCTGTTTTATATAACAAATAGTTGAGACTTCTCCCTAAACTGTCCAGGATCCAATGCAATTAAATAAACGTTAATTACGAAATATGCCATAAAGAGAGACAGGGAGAGAGGGAGAGAGACAGAGGGACAGAGAGATCAGGGAGAGCAGCAGAGATTCTTTGTAGTCCAACTACAAATACCTACAAAATATAGTGGAGGGTGTGGCATTGTCTTTTATTTGAAATAAATATCAAAAATAGGTAAAAGAGCCGGGCGTGGTGGCTCACGCCTGTCATCCCAGCACTGGGGAGGCAGAAGCGGGAAGATTGCTGAGTTCGAGGCTTGCCTGGGCTACGTAGTGAGCTCAGGACCAGCCTGAACTAAAAGCGAGACCCTATCTCAAAAAAAAAAAAAAAAAAAAAGTAAAAGATGAATATCCATGTAAGAATGTAATTCGGGTTTGGCAAATACATATGTCAACCTCAAAAATGTTCTAAAATATTTTAAATTAGTTGTGCTACTGAGAAAAAGTGCTCAAAATGAGGTATCTGGTGAGTTTTAATTAAAAATCCCTAAAATTAAATTATTTAAATAAAATTGTTAGGTCTCTCTGTTGCCTTAGGATGAAAAACCTTACTGTGGTGTCGGTGGTGTTGGTTGGTAGTAGAAGGCAGAAGTCAATACTATGATCAGACTTCCATCCCCCCCAAAAAAGAAAGATACTGTGTGTTGCCTACACAAAATAAATGCATCCAGGCTGGCATACAATATTCCACACATCTTTTTTAAAACCGTATCTCCTACTAATGACCATGATATCATTCATATATATGCTCTGTATTGAAAGGTCCCTTAAAATCCATTCAGTGACTCAGGGTCACGTAGTATCACTGAACTGTTTTTCAGCCAAGGCTTTCCTGGAACAGTTGTCTTTACATAAATTAGCGTGCTTCTCTACACCATGGTTGGACCAACCAGTTTCCTAATTGGCTTGGGAAATTTTTAAACATGTTTTAAAGTGCTTTTGCATTGGCTGGAATTGAATCATGCTACTCCTTCGGAGGAATTATATTTCAAAAGAGTTCATGGATTATTCATTGCAATTAGGGCCCACCAAGCAAGTTTTACAGCTGTCGCTCCACAGCTCCTATGAAATATTAATGGCTTCAGAAAGATATCCTCCTCAGTTGGCCCAAACCCCAAGGAAACTACAAATCTGACTTTAAAGATGACCTCCTGTTAACCTGACTTGATCATTACACAATGTATGCAGATCCTGAATACAGTGCATCCTATAAATATGGAGGATTATTGTGTGGTATTCAAGTATAAAACCAATTCTAAAAAATAAAACATGATTTAACAGAGCTGAATTTATATACTCATAGAGTCCTGGGCAGTGCAGCTTTCTTTTATTTGTTTACTTAATCACTTATTGGATTTTTGAGCCAGGGTCTCCCTATATAGTCCAGGCTGGCCTTGAACTTCCAGTGATCCTTCTGCCTCAGGCTCCTTCAACTCATGCTGGGATTTCAGGAGCGTGGAAACATGTACAGTTACAATTTTCTTTTAGAAAACGCCCAGTGCTTTTTTAAAAGGCTAACTATAACAGAATTGACTTCTATTAAGAGGCTTCTAAGTAACACCAGGCATTAAGCATGAACCTTCACCTAAACCTGGACCTAAATCTAAACCACAGAATAAAGTCTAATTATCCTGATCTTTTTGCAGTTGAGGCTGCCCAGGGTTTGAAGTGAGGAGTTCAGCTGAGGGCATCAGTCTAATGTGCGCAGAGATGAGCATTAGGTCTGGAGGATTCTGTTAAGTCTGACAATTATGTTGGGAACAGCACACTTGCTGAGTCTGGGTAAACCTCAGAGTACAGTGCTGAAGGGACACCCTCCTCACAGGCACTGAGGATTGAACCTTGGGTCGTCTCCCTGAGCTATATCCTCAGCCTTTATTTTTATCTTTTATTTTGAGATAGGGTCTCTCTGAGTTGCTAAACTGCTCAGGACAGGCTAAAACTTACTATCTTCCTGCTTTGGCCTCCCAGAGTGCTACAGTCACAGTTAGACAAGACCACAAGACCTCTTTTTTTTAGTTGAGACAGGGTCTCAGCATATTGAGACAGCAGTGAGAATCAGGTTTGTTTGTTTTTTTTTTTTTTGAGACAGGGTTTCGCTTTGTAGTTCAGGCTGGCTCTGAGCTCACTATGTAGCCCAGGCAAGCCTCGAACTCAGCAATCCTCCTGTCTCTGCCTCCCGAGTGCTGGGATTACAGGCGTGAGCCACCACGCCTGGCGAGAATCAGATTTTTTTTTTTTTTTTTGAGACAGGGTCTCGCTTTATAGTTCGAGCTGGCTCTGAGCTCACTATGTAGCCCAGGCAAGCCTAGAACTCAGCAATCCTCCTGTCTCTGCCTCCCGAGTGCTGGGATTACAGGTGTGAGCCACCACACCCGGCGAGAATCAGATTTTTGAGGTATCACCACATTGAAGTGATTTTAGAAGAGGGTAAAACAAAAACAACTTCTTAATTTTTCCCCATTTGACTATACAATGTCTCATCTATCTGTATCTATATATTTTTTTCACCTCCAGTACCAGGGATTGAACTCAGAACTTTTTTGTGTTTTCCAGGCAGGCACAGCACCACTGAACTAAATATCAAACCCTAGGGGTGTGGAGTGGGGATTTAGTTCAGTGACATCATGCCTGCCTCATAATCACAAGGTCCTGGATTTGATCTTTCATACTGACAAAAAAAAAAAAAAAAAAAGCAAGTGCCAGGGATTTAGTTCAAGGGGTACTATGCCTACCTTGGAAGCACATGGGCCTGCGCTTGATCTCTGGTACTGCAAAATAAATAACTCCCCAGCCCTACCTCATTATACTTTTAAATTTTATTTTTAGTTTATTTTTATTTTTTATACTTTTGAGACAGGGTCTCACTTTGTAGTTCAGGCTGGCCCTCAACTCACTATGTAGCCCAGGCAAGCCTGGAACTCAACAATCCTCCTGCCTCTGCCTCCCAAATGCTGGGATTACAAGCGTGAGCCACCACGCCCAGCGTTGTTTGTGGTTACCGGGATCAAACTCAGGGCCTTGCGCTTGCAAGGCAGGCGCTGGAACCACTGAGCTAAATCTCTGGCCCTTAAATTTTATTTTATTTTATTTTAATTTTTAAATTTTATTTATTTTATATTTTATTTATTTATTTATTTTTATTTTTATTTATTTATTTTTTTTGAGACAGGGTCTCGCTTTGTAGTTCAGGCTGGCCCTTAGCTCACTATGTAGCCCAGGCAAGCCTCGAACTCAGCAATCCTCCTGTCTCTGCCTCCCATGTACTGGGATTATAGGTGTGAGCCACCACGGCTGGCACTGTGGTATGTGGTATTGATTGCTATTGGGCGAGAGTCGCCACACCAAGCATTGTATATGGTTACCGGGGATCGAACTCAGGACCTTGCGCTTGCAAGGCAGGCGCCAGAACCACTGAGCTAAATCTCTGGCCCCTTAAATTTTATTTTTGACATAGAGTCTCCTTATGTTGCTCAGGGTGGCCATGAACTCTACATCCTCCTGCCTCAGCCTCTTGAGTAGCCAGGATTACAAATGTGAGCTACAAAGCTGTGCAAATCTTAACATTTAAACTAAGGGATAAGAAATCAATTAGACACACACATACACACACACACACTTAAATATTATACAAGAGAAACCCAGCCCCTCCTGGTAATCCTACCACTGGGGAGGCTGAGGCATGAAGATTCATGAGTTGCAGGTCAACCGAGGCTATTTAGTAAGTTCAATGTCAATGTCTTGCATTATAAAGCAAGACCCTGTCTGAAAAAAAGTTGCTTAAAATATGTCAGTAAAATAAGTAATTGGCTTTTCTAAACTAAAATAAGTAATATGCTTTTGCATGTATAATTTTAAATTGTGTTGTAGTAAGGATTTGATATCTGAGTATGATTAGGAAAGCTTTTAAGAGCAAAATTCTCTAACTGTATTGTCTATGATTTAATTGTCCAATTGACTGCTCACTCCTATGACTGTCATTCATGGATATGACCTAGAAAGAGGGGTAACTATCTATGTAGGGAGCACACGTGGAGGTTGAGGCAGGAGAATCAAAAGTTCCAGCCCAGTCTAGGCGACTCAGTGACATAGCAAGACCTTATCTCAAAATTTAAAAATGAAGCCAGGTGCTGTGGTATGGCCCTGTTATATCAGCACTTAGGCAGCTGAGACAGGAGGATCTCCCTAAGTTTGGGGCCACCTTGGCCACATAATGGTTCACGGGTAGCCTGAACTACAAAGTGAGACCTTGGATCAAAAAAGGGGGTTGGCACTGGGAGTACAGCTCAGTGTGCAAGTCCTGGGTTCAAACCCCAAGAGAGAAGCGGGGAGGAGTGAAAGTGTTTTTTTTTTTTTTTATTTCACTCTCCTAAAATGCTTCCTACTCTCAGAGAGGAAAATGCAAAAGCTGGAGGTGAAGTAGTGATACAAATGACCAGATGTGGCCACTGCAGAAATATCAAACATACCAGATGTATCAGTCAGTGTCCTACAGAACATCTGTAAAAGAAAAATGCCAAAGTTCTCCGTGGGGGTCCGTAAGGTGCATCCCTCTGGGTACTGAGACTCTCGCCTTCCATGTTTGTGAACTGCTTCGCATTCTATCTCCGTCACTCACCAGATGTGGCTGTGGGCACGTCAGCTCACCCTGCAGAGCCTCAACTTCCCCATTTGTAAAGTGGGGACGATTATAGTCTCCAGCTCGGAGTTATTTTAAGTACGCAAGAACAAGTGCAGAAAGCTGTCGGCCACGGCACCCGACACACGAGAGACTGGGACGCACTCGGCCTCATCTTGGGGACGTGCCAGGCTGTGCCGTGTGGAATCTTCCCCAAGTCCCCAACCTGGCGGCAGCCCTTAGGATGGAACCTGACATCTCTTCTCCTTTCCTTCCTGGGCAACAAGGCATCATCTCCAGCTTTATCTCCTCTGGGGGCCAACAGCACCCCGATCTTTAAGAGCCTAAGAAATGAAGGCCAGGGTGTCACTTGGTGGTAGCACATGTGCCTCACATACGTGAGGCCCTGGGTCCAATGACTCACACCACAAGATGGGAAACACGAGTGCACTTCAAAATACAAGAAATGAGTGTATATCTGTGCTGAAACCATGTAGTAATGGGGTAAGAACTTGCGATCCTCCTGCCTCAGCCTCCCACAGTGCTAGGGTTGTAGAGGTGTTTACCAGTGCTCTCACCTTGACCTACATTTTAAATATCTCTCTAGTTTCTGTATCTGTACTTTAAAACGCAGGTAACAATACCTATGTTTCAGGTTGACAGAGAGAGTCAAAAGGTGTCAGGGAAACAAACCCTATGATTTGTAGTATTCGATGATAGTTGCTGTTGTGGTTATTATTAAATAGAGCATGGAATTGTTTTTGAAGCAATGAGAAGCATACAAATCACTGGAGTGATTACAAATGTTTTCAATATTTTGCCTATGTTATTACTTTGTTTGATATCTGAATATAAACACTTAAAATCATCAGGTGGAGGCTAAGGCTATTCTAGTCATGTCATACTTCAAGCTGGTATTTTCCTTGACAGATTAAAAAAAAAAAAAAAAAACCCTGAACTCCTACAAGTTTCTGCACAAGGATAAGGAGTTAATACTACAAAGCAGAGCTGTAAAAAAGAACAAAAAAAGCATTCAACCGCCTCCCACTGGCCTTCCTGTTTCACACCGCCAGTGGGTTCCCCACAGGCGAGCGGGGGAAGACACTAGGTCCTGAGGCTGGGCCTGGGTTGTCCGTCACTCAGCAGACGCCCAGGAGAAGGGGGCTGGGAGGAAGCCGTGTGCGCTCACCACACCTTCCTGCTTTGGGGTCTAGTGTGCACCCAGCCTGGGCTCAAATTTGCGATCCTCCTGCCTCAACCTCCCAGTGTACCAGGATTACAGGCAGGTACCACTAGGGCTAGCTCCCGTGAATATTTTATTTGTTTTGTTTTCTTTTGGGACAGGGTCTCGCTTGGTAGTTCAGGCTGGCCCTGAGCTCACTGTGTAGCCCAGGCAAGCCTCGAACTCAGCAGTCCTCCTGCCATCACACCCGGCCCCATGAATATTTTAATCACTACAAATGCACATTCTTAGGTCAGCACAGAAAAGCTTATCAGGCATTTTAGAGCCCACATGATCATACCAGAGTTTCTTCTTTCTTTTTTATAGTTATTTGTTTACTTCTTGAGACACGATCTTGCTATCTAGTTCAGGCTGGCCTTGTCAGGCCCTCTGAAATTGCTTTTTCTCTCTAGTTTTCATTTATGCTTGTAGCATCCATCTTTTGTGTAGGCCACCCAGGAGATGTCTATGCTTTCTGCTCATTCTCCCTTTTCCCCTGAAAATTTCCCTCAAATCCAGTCCCTCTTTACCACTAACCACACCTACATCCAGGTCTCTATTTCCGGCTTGGCCTCCCGTTGCTCTTCTAAATAACTTCAAAAACTACTCTCCTAAATGTCCAAGCCCATGGGGTTACACCCCCACCAGAAACCCACCACCTGGGAAGCTTATTAAACATCGACTCCCTGGCTGTGACCCCCAAAAGCAAAACACATATAACGCTGAGACTGGGAATTTCTGGGCGAGCTGTGGCTTAACATGTGTCCTATTTTATTGTTTTGGCGCTGGGGATGGAACCCTGGGCCTCGTGCGTGCTAAGCACATGCCTTACCTGAGTCCACCCCAGCCCTGACTCCTGTCACCAGCCTGTCCTGCCCCGCAGTCCAAGCACCCAGGACCCCCTGCTTGGACACCCAACCCCAGGCTGTTCCTCTCCCAGAAATGCCCTCTCCCAGGAGGCCTATCTGCCACTGGCAAAGTCCCAGCTCAGAAGCCACCAATCCATGTCCACATCTGCGGCCTTCAGAGATCTCTGCCTGGACCTCAGACTCCAGCAACACGTTCCATGGGGCAGGGCAATGCCATCAGCTAAAACGCGAGTTGAGCTTTGAAAAATATATCCACACTTATTACGGAGGAAGCAAGTAGATAGATTTTTATTCTACGTGGCCTCATTTTACCAAATGTGTCAGTGAAAGAGTTTCATGAGCCACAAATGGAGGTGACCCTCAGTTTCAAATCACTGCTTAAAATGATTTTTTTTTTTTGGTGGTAGCAGGGATCGAACTCAGGCCCATATGCTTCCAAGGTAGGCACAGAACCACTTGAGCTAAATCCCCAGCCCTCACTGCTTAAAATGAATAAAGTGTAGTGGCACCTGTAATCCCAGGACTCTTAGAGGCTGAGGCAGGAGAGTTGCATGTTCAAGCCCAGCCCGGAGAACTATGTGATCTGGGGAAACCTTGTTTCAAAAGAAAAAAAAAAATTAAAAAACTGCATACGCCACCCTCTCCCCGCTGCAGGTGTGACAGAGCCTTACTAGCCTATCTGCTTCTCCAGGGAAGCTGATGTCCTGTCGGCAAGATGAGGACACTGGGTCTAGGGAGAGAGCTGGGGCTGGGGTGAGAGGTCCCAGGCCACCATCCTGTGAGGACCCCAGGCCTCCTGCTGAGGACGGACAACTGCAGGTGGCCCACCTCTTAGCAGGCGACCCGCTGGGCACCACAGCTCACCGGGTGAGGATCTGCTGAGTTCACAGGCATCTGGGGAGTTAAAGTGGCCGGGGACACGTGTGTCACCGCTCACTCTTCAGCGTGGGCAGATTAGGGAAAGACGCCGTCCCATCCCGGGCCAGCCAGACTCTCCTCTGGGCACCCCACCTGGAACACACACGCAGGGCGTGCGGGACTGGAAGACCAGAAAGACGGGCTCAAGGCCACGTTTGGGGCAGTTGTCACAGCCCCAGGGTGAGGGGAGCCAGGAGTGGGGGGAGGGAGGAGCACTGAGAGTGCCCCAAGCCTGGCCTTTCCGCCTTTAGGGTTGCAAGGTTCTCTTTCTCTGTCGTTGTTCACTGCTGCTCATCTTGCCACCTATCTTTGAGATCAGTCTCTCTCTCTCTTCCTGGGGGTTAAACCCAGGACCTTCACACTGAGTTACAGCCCAGTCCATTTTATTTTTTATTCTGAGACTGGCTCTTGTTAAGCCACTAGTCATGGGAGATCCTCCTGCCTCAGCCTCCCTGAGGGCTGGGATGACAGGTTTCAGGGCTGGCCAGAGCCTGTCTCCCGGGGAGCAGGACCTCAGCAGAGCCCAGGCTTCCTGCTCTCTGCTGCACTGCAGGTTGAAAGAGGCCCAGCCCACCCTGGCCGAGGAATCCCTGGGTTATTAATGCTCCTGTCCTGACTTCACTGGGTCGGGTGGGCTGAGTTCACGCTCATGATAAATCCATGGAGCAGCCTCTGCACTTCATTTCCGCAGCCCTGGTCAGGCCTGTCATTTATCCAGTGACCCGTGACAGCAGCTCCCGTGTGCTGCCCCCCAGGCGATCCGTTCCCTTCACCTCTCCGCCCTGAAGCATAAATCAGACTCTCACCCAGCTGCTACTCAGAAGCAGCAACACTGAGGGGCAGCTGGCTCCGCTCCTGCCCTGTCCCCTCTTCGGCCAGCCGCCTGGCGTCCCTTTCCCCTGGGCACCTCCCCTGCCTGCTCAAACTTTCACTCCTCTTCCTCTTGTGCTTCCTGGAAGACAGCCTGTCTGGGAGGCTGAGGCAGGAGGCTCCCGAGTTCCAGGCCAGTCTGGACCACAGATCAAGCCTCATCTAAATAAGTACAAAAGTAAGCAGAGCGTCGTGCACACCTGTGATCCCAGCCCTGAAGGCTGAGATTATGCGAATCACACATCTGAGCCCAAAGTGGCGAAGTTAGGGACTTGGCAATACCTTGTCTCAAAAATAAATTTAAAGAGCCTGGGATGTAGCTCGGGGATTCAACCCCTAGTATTAGAAAAATATATGTATAAAGATAAAAAATAAATAAACAGAGTTGGGGATGTAGCTCAGGGGCAAGGCACCTGCCTGGCATGTGTGAGGCCCTGGGTTCCACCTCTCGCACCACAAAAAACAAAAACCCGCTTCCTTCCTCCTTGATAGCACACATTGCTATGGCTGTGACCACCGATGAGTCACCCGGCGTCCCTCCCTGGTCATGACCACAGGAGGCCAGGGACCTCCCCACACCCTGGGGCCCCATGAGCCCCCACACTGCGTACTGCACCAGCGTCTGGTGGGCCTGCACTGTGCCCAGCACCCTGCTGGAGCTGGAGGAAGCAGGTTTTCACCAAATGGGTAGCACAGAGGCGCAGGGCTCAGGCCTGGTGCGCGCAGAGCTGTGAGAGCCATGCGAGGCTGCTGGTGGGGCCCGGGGTACCGGAGGAATGAATCTCCTGCATTCTGTGCCCCATCAGGAACAAGTGGGTTTCTCACCCTGATAACTGACAGGGCTCCTGGGCCTTCCCTTCCTCACTCTGTAATCACCGTGTGACTCAGGGGCCCCTCCTGAGGGCCAGGTTTAGGGCAATCAACACTGGGGGATCGGATGGGGATCCCCTTTCTCTCTTATCCGGTCGATGTTTTAGAAGATTGAACTGAGGATGGGTACGCATGCTGGTCATCCAGCCCTCAGGAGGCTGAGGCAGGAGGATCACCACAAGTTCAAAGACACCTTGGGTACTGCGTTCAAGGCTACACAGTCAGACCCTGTCTCAAAAAACAAACAGGCTAGAGATTTAATTCAGTGGTTCCAGCGCCTGCCTAGTAAGCACAAGGTCCTGAGTTCAATACCCAGTAGCCACATACAACAATACGAGGCATGGTGACTCATGCCCACCAGCAATCAGTACCACACACCACAAAGCTGGGCATGGTGGCTCACCCCTGCAATCCCAGCACTCGGGAGGCAGAGGCAGGAGGATTGCTGTAAGTTTGAGGCCACCCTGGGCTCCATAGTGAGCTCAGGGCCAGCCTGAACTACAAAGCAAGACCCTGTCTCAAAACAAAACAAAACAACAACAACAAACAGCTGGGGACGCAGCTCAGTATGGAAGCCCTGGGTTCAAACCCTAGCACTGAAATAAACAAACAAACAAATAAATATAAAACCACTAGTTTATAGGAAAGAAAAGTCATGTCTTTCACAGTGAATAATGGCCTCCTGCCCATGAGAGAGAACCTTAAAACGTCTAAGCAAAAGAACTGAGGGATAATGGCGGCTGCTAGGACACTTTAAAACATTTCCC
>PVIC010003186.1:19138-70891 GCA_004025085.1 Thryonomys swinderianus
AAAAAAAAAAAACATTTCCCCTCCACAAGTGAGCACTATACAAGTGCCTCTGTACTGTTCTGAGACCTTGTAGATCACTGTTCCCTTATACTGAAAAAAGCAGCTGAGGCTAAAAAGTAATCCTCCTTCCAATCTATATTAAAAACGCACATCTCTTGGGAATTAAATCTTAAAACTATTGGCAAGGTAGTGCATGCCTATTGTCTTGGCCACTTAAGAAGCTGAAGCAGGAGGGTTCGAGACCAGCTTGGGCAACAGAATGAGACTGTCTCAAAAAGTAGTAATAAAAATTGTCACTGCTGCAAATGATTAACCTCCTGCAACTAAGCATAGTGGCTTATGACTATAATCCCCACACTTGGGAAGATGAAGCAGGAGGGTCACCATCTGGGACTATAAAGCAAGCTCCTGTCTCAAATCAAAACAAGAAGTAAAGAGATATAAGCCAGACGTGGTGGCACAGGCTGGTAATACCAGTACTGGGGAGGCAGAGGCAGGAGATCGCCGCTAGTTCGAGGCCAGCATGGGCTGCACAGTGAGTTTTAGGGCAGCCTGAACTGAGAGACCCTGTCTCCGAAACCAAAAAACCAAAAAGAAAATCAAAAGAGATACATGTGTCTTCCAATATAGAAGGAATTTTGATCTGACTGGTGTCAGTCTCAGCTGAACAGTCCAGGCGCCTCTTCAGCAAGGCCTCTGTCCTAGCAGCTCAACACCATGCTCTCTGGCCTGAACTACCTATCCTTACCTGCCAGTGGGAACACAGCTCCCCCCAACCTCCTCCCCCCATTTTTGCAGTTCTGGGGATAGAAGCCAGGCCCGCATGCGCACCAGGCAAGGGCTCTGCCACGGAGCTACATTCTCAGCCCTCTTTTTTTTTTTTTTGAAACAGGGTCTTGCTATGTAGTTCAGGCCAGCCTTGAACTCAAGATGATCCTTCTGCCTCAGCTGCCCTAGAGCTGGGATGACAGGTCACCCCGCCACGCCCACTTTCCTTCACACTCCTGGGAAAGCCTTGCTTTCGGTCCAGCCTCCAGCCGCAACCCGTCTGTGTAACCAGCACACTCGTCCCCTCTGCATCCAGGTGCTACACGAGGCAGCATCAGGACCGCTCCTGAAGGGCCCCTAGAGACAGCTGCCTGGGGCCAATGGACAGGGGTGGCAGCACGCAGGACCGCACTCGCAGCCGTGTGAAGCTGTGCGGGGCTCACAGGTGGGGACAGGGAGCCGGCAGCCGGACCGGCCTGCACCCCACAGCCCGCACACCTCCTCCCCAGCCGCGGCTCGGGCACCGAGATCCCTGGAGTCCAGTGCCCCTGGCTCCCTGTCCTGTCCACGGCTCCCGCCCTCACCACGGCCGCCCTTCCAGCCTCTGGGACAGTCTTCTAGTGCCTGTGCCCACTCTGCTCCCGTTTGGGCCAAAGGGCAAATACTGCCCTGCTGCCGCCACCCCGCTGGCTCCCCGGGAGCTAAGGCCGCTGGCTCTGCTGTTCTGTGAGTCTCCAGGCCTCCCCTCCAGCCTCCCTGGACCTCCAGAAAACCTCAGATGGGCTGGGAATGGTGCTCAGGGACCAGGCACTTGCCTGGCAGGTGCGAGGCTCTGGGCGCCATCCCTGGCACCACGAAAATAAATTTTAAAAATGCCAAGGCCACACGCCCAGCCATTCAGCTTTAATTTGTCCAGGGAGGGAGCTGGAACCAGGATGATGAGGATCCCCTGTGCTGTGCCAAGGGGCACCCTGGGGCCAGGCTGCCAGAATGCCCGTTCTTCAATGCTGGAAACACAGAAATGCTGCACTGGTGCCAGGCAGGAACTTCCGCCTCTCTTGTCCCTCCTGCAGGCCCAGCATGCGCAATGGTGCCGGGGACAGCGTGTGCGAGGTGCACATAAACAGTGCAGAAGGAAAATAGATGAATGAATAAGTGACTTAGCTTTCTCCCTCCCCTGGCTACAGTCAGCGTCACCCAGGCCGGGCTGCCTGTGGCTCTCCCTTGACCGCAGACTCCATGGACGCTGTATTTACCAGCAAACCCGCATCGCTGGCAGAGAAGCTCATGAGGGCTCAGTGCTGATTTTAAAAATGCATTTAGGGCCGGGCATGGTGGCTCACGCCTGTAATCCCAGCACTTGCGAGGCAGAGACAGGAGGATTGCTGAGTTCAAGGCTTGCCTGGACTCCATAGTGAGCTCAGAGCCAGCCTGGACTACAAAAGTGAGACCCTGTCTCAAAAAAAAAAAAAAAAAAATTCATTTAGGGCCCGGTGTGGTCACATCTGTGATCTTAGCACTGGGGAGGCTGAGGCAGGAAGATCATGGCTTGGAGCCCAGCCTGAGCCATTTAGCAGCCTAGCAAGACCCAGTCTCAAAAAATTAAAATAAAAAATGGCTTGGGGCAGAGTTCAGGGCAAAGGCCCTGGCTTCAATCCGCAGGACCATGAAAAGGGAAGTGGGCAGCAGGCACGCAGGGAGATGAGTGGGTTAGGGTCAGGTTAGGTCAGTGGTGGCGAACCTGGCACAAGTGCCTCCGCCGGCTGTCTGTTAATCACGGAAAGGTTCGGCAGCACTGGGTCAGGGTGCCAGCAGCGGTGGGAGAGGAGGCTGGGAAGGTACTCTGGGGACAGGCTGGGCAGGGCCGGTTGCTGCACTACGGAGTCAGAGTCGGGACAGTGTTAGAGCACAGGGTCTACAGAGCTTGAATTTTAGGGCAAAAACCAGCTGCAGCTCGGCAGCCCGGAGGGACTCAGCAAAGCACAAGGGACAAGGATGACAGTGACCCAGACATCCAGGGAGACGAGGGTGGGCCAGGCCTGGGGAGAGGCGGAGGGACAGCAGGGACAGAGAGAGAACTGAGGCTACTGTGGCCAGGGCGGGTGAGCGGAAGGAAGGAGGCTCTGTGTGTGACGCTCACGTCCTGTCTGGAGACCTCACAGGGAACCCACCCTGCAGGCTGCCCCCTTCCCAAGTTCCCAGCGCCCAGGGTTTGATGCCCATTACGCTCCTCTCTGCCACTCTGGGGGCACTGGCTTCACCCCACCCCCTTTTCCTTTGTGAGTTGTCAGCAGTCCTGCTGGGAGTCGTACGTTTGTGTGGCTACTGGCCCACGCAGGGCCGGTATGGGTCCTTCTCCCTCTGGCCACCTCAGGGCCACCTGGCTCCGTACTGGGCACAGCACTTACAGGGCGAGGTTAGACACATCAGCGAGTGGCACCCAGAGCTGGACACCAAGTAAACGAAAAAGAAAAAGATTCTGGGAGGAAAAAGGGGATGCAGGGGAGGAGCTGGGGGAATAGCAGAAGGAAGCTCCGTCCTGCTTCTCAAGGAGTGTGGCGCCTTTCAGATCACAGGACAGTCTTTCACAGCCGCCGCCTTTCACTGTCTGTGCCAGGAAAGCCCGTGAGGGACCAAGGTCGGAAGTCTGGCCTAACTCACTGGCGAGCAGACTCTAGTGAGGCTTCACACCAGTGAGTATTCAGTGCTTCCTAAAAGGTCACGGACGGACAGAGCAGGGAGGGCTCCTTCTGGCACTGAACTAGAAACCAGCAGCCAGGTCTGTCTCTCACTTGCCTCAACGAAGTGGCACCTTCTACCTTCCAGGGCTCCACTAAACTCTCTGGGCCACCACGTACCTTACTCCAGCACGGCCCCGCCATTCCCAGGGACACTCTCAGGGGCCTAAACACTCGCACTCTCAGCCTACTTATTTCTTCCGGCAGATAACTACCAACAGGAGATCACTTTCTGACATTTGGAGATCAAGTAAACACAACACACGCATGAATCCAACAAACACCACAAGAGACGGCAACCAGCGACGCTCAGACCCTTAGGACTCTGCTGATCAAACAGCCACGTGTGTGAAACGACACAGTCAGAGTGGAAGGGACTCCCATGGGAGAAGGGGCTTAGTGGACTAGTACCTGGAGAACGCCACGGAACTCGCTGGGATTCTTAGTCAAAAGAATTTTTTCTTTCCTTCTTTCTTTTTTTTTTTTTTTTAATTTTGAAACAGGATCTTTCTAAATTGCCCAGAAAGTCACAATGCTCCTGTCTCAGGAGGATCTGGGATTACAGGCATGGTGGTGCATGCCAAGTTTAGATAAAAAAGCATTTTACTTTACATTACCTTTTACTTTATTTTATATATTTGGTATCAAGGATCAAACTCATGGCCTTACACTTTCCAAGCAGGTTAGATCCCTGGCTCAATATAACAGCTTTTTGAATAAAGGAAATTATAGTATAATCAGAAGAGTATTAATATGGACTAGAATTATGATGGTATTAAGAACATTTAGGGGAGAGGTATGATAATGATAATGTATGTTTAAAAGAGAGTCCTTATCTTTTGTATGTATATAATGAAATGTTCACAGATTGGGGCCGGGGATTTAGCTCAGTGGTTTCAGTGTCTTCCTGGCAAGCTCGAGGTCCTGAGTTCGATATCCACCCTCCACCCCACCCCAGTACTGCACACAACAATGCCCGGCAGGTGTGGTGGCTCACACCTGTAATCCCAACACTTGGGAGGCAGAGGCAGGAGGATTGCTGTGAGTTCAAGGCTAATTTGGGCTACACAGAGAGTTCAGGGACAGCCTGAATTACAAAATGAGACCCTGCCTCAAAAAAACTATACAAAACCCAGGCGTGGTGGCTCACGCCTGTAATCCCAGCACTCGGGAGGCAGAGACAGGAGGATTGCTGAGTTCGAGGCTTGCCTGGGCTACATAGTGAGCTCAGGGCCAGCCTGAACTATAAAGCGAGACTCTCTCAAAAAAAAACAAACCACTATATAAAAAGAGAAATATTTACAGATTGTAAAATATGAAACAAAAGCAAGGCATTATGGCACACATCTGTAATCATAGTGGTGAGGAGGCTGAGACAGGAGGATTGCCACAAATTCAAAGCCAGCCCTGGGTTCACAGTGAGTTCCAGGCCAGCCTGAACTACAAAGCAAGACTCTGTCTCAAAAAACCAAATAACAACAAAACAACAACAACAATAACAGTAACTAAAGTGAGATGGGACCAAGGTTTTAGAAAAAACAATAGTGTCATTTGATACTGTTGACAGAGGTGGTGAGTATGAGTTTTCCTAATAGTTTCCCCTTTTCGGCCTTGGAAATTTCCAAACAGTTAAAAAGTAAATCTGATTAAGAAATAGAATCCAAAGTATCTAAACTGTTAATAAATGTTACCATGCATAGCACTTTATCATTCTACCTTTCAAGACCTCTATGAGAGCAGCCCTGACTCCCAGGCTTTTCCTTGGTAGCAACACACTGTTCTAACCAAATCCCTTTCTTTCCAGCGAGAAGGGCACTTACCCGTGAGGCGCAAGGATCCATCTCAGGGATGCTCACCAGCTCTGCTGCCCCTAAACGTCAGAAAGAGGCAGCAAATGCAAGCTGCCGATGCCAGGGCCTGGCAGCCCTCCTCCTGCCAGGCCTTAGGGTTAGGGACCACCTGCCTGGGCTGCCAGTGCGCCCAGGATGCTGTGACCGTGAAGCCCACACTCGGAGGCAGCCTCACCCTGACCCCGGGGTGCTGTGCTCCGGCCTCTCCACAACGCCTGGGCCCCAATGGGTTACCTGCCAACTTTTGTCCTGCACTGCTTCTTGCTCTTTTAAAAGTTTACATTAGCCAACTTAAAATATTCAGGCTTCCAGTTTCCTGGACTACTGCAAAAACCGCCTGGTGGGCAGGAAGGACGTCCCTGAGCAAGTGAATGACATTCAGCTCCACACTCACAGCTACCCATCCACTCGCTGTTTACCTCAGTCCCAATACAACCCCCAAACCCAAGAAACCCCCTTTGCTTATGAACTTCTTCATTTGAGTGGGACAGACTGAGCTTGTGAGAAACTTCAGGGAAGCAGGTCAGGTCCCCCACCCACTTCTAGCAAAACAGATCAGCTCTAAAACCTTTGGTTAAATCTACATTTCCTAAGAGAGCCGACGCTGCTTTCTCCCATGCGACCTGGAGATCATTGCTATGTTCCATTCACCACCCTCGGGGGGCGAGCCCCGAAGCATCATCTATCTTACCTACGAAACAGGACGAATGGAAACGATGAAGACAAACGCCGTGCCGTGTTTCAGCACCGGGTTTCCATTGGGTGCACACATAGTTTGCACACACGCGCAGTGCACACATGCACATACATGGTGCACACTCACGGTGCACGCAGTGCACACAAGCACACACACGGTGCACACACGCACTCTTCACACACGCACGCTTCACACACGCGAGACTACCCCGCCCCGCGAGGAAATTTGCCACACGGGGTGACCTGTGCTGACTCAGCAGAATAATCTCATCATCCCGGAAATTTATGTGCGTTTTGGCTTTTGCATTTTAAAAAATGCTTAGGAAGGGGAGAGCAGGGGGACGTGGAGATTGGGATGAGTCTTAAATTCCGGTTTAATTCCACAGCTCGGGTTTCCTCCCAGCTTTCCCTGCATGGACACGCAGGTGCACGGGGGCGTTTCCAGGGACAGCTCTTAGGCCGATCAGCATCCCCACCAAGTGCGAGGGAGGCTGGGAACGGGGTGTGGACGGGGTGGGGAGACCGGAGGCGCGGGCGGTGGAGGCCTGGCGCCGGCTGCGCGGTCCGGGACCCAGTTATCCCCCGGGCGGCGCGGCCACTTCCGGCGACAGCGCCCCCCACCGCCCCGCGGGTCGCGCCGCCTCCCGCCGCCGTGTAGAGGGCGCGAGCCGGGCCGGGGTCTCCGCGAGGAGCCCAGCTGGGCAGATGGAGTCTGGGTGGGGCCCCGGGAGACCCGGGACCAGGGCGCAGCCCCGCCCGCCCCGCCCCCACCCTCCCCGCGGCGACACCGGCCACGCACTTGGCTATCCGGGCCGGGTGCTGGGAGGAGCCCGTTGCTCCCCACGAGGACCCCGAGCCCCGGCCGCCGTGGGGACCCCGATGCCCGGCCGCGCCAAGCCCCGTGGATAGGGGAGGACGGGAAGGGCAGGTTACCGGGCGGCGGGCGGTGGGGGAAGGGAAGGGAAGCACCGCAGGCATGCAAGCCTCTCCCCAGCCAGCTGTTCCAGCTGTCGCTTCCTCCGGCGCGGGCCGGGAGGTGCAATCCCCCCCTCCATCTTCCTCACCACTGCCTGTCCCCCCACCCGGCACAAGCACACCATTGCTCCCCACCGCCCAGGAGCCGATCTCCGGCCTGTAAGGGGGTAGTGGGGAGGAGCTGGGGGGAGGGGGAGGCCTGCGAGTTTCTAACCTTGTTCTTATAAACAAACCCACATGTGCAGCTGCCGCTGCTGCAACTCACCCCACAATCCCGGATATAAGTCCTGCCCCTTTAAGAGGAAAAAAAGCTTCCCCCGCCTGCCTCCCACCCCACCCATCCACAAGGACCTTTGTCTCCCCACCCCCCCCTTGTCAGTTCGCCCTGCCCTACTGCCACGCCCCCTGGCGCGCAGGAACCAATAGGTGAAGAGGATGAGCCCCGGGATTGACGTCAGCGCTGTTAGCCAATCACAGAGCGCGTTGGTGGGCGGTGTCACGGAGGGCGCACCCCGAGGAAGGAAGGAAGGGTAGGGAGAGGAAACAGGAATTCAAGATGGAGGTCTCGAGCTCCTCCGCTGCTGCTGTGGGGAACGGGGACGTGGGGTCTATGGGACCCCAGCGGGACTTGAGCCAGGTGCCCGAGAGGCTTCAGAAACGCGAGCAAGAGCGGCAGCTGGAGGTGAAAAGGCGGAAGCAGAAACGGCAGGGTCAGGCGGTGGAAGAGGAGCAGAGCGATTTCTTCGCCGCCTCCTTCTCCCGGGAGCGCGCGGCGGTGCAGGAGCTGCTGGAGGGCGAGTCGTCCGCCGAGCGGCTGGAGGAGGCGGCGGCCCGGCTGCAGGGGCTGCAGAAGCTTCTTAACGACGGGGTGAGGTTCCTGGCCGCCTACGACCTGCGGCAGGGACAAGAGGCCCTAACGCAGCTCCAGGCGGTCTTGGCCGGGCGGCGCCAGGAGCTGCAGCCCAAGAAGCGCTTCGCCTTCAAGGCGCGGAGGAAGGAAGCTGCCTCGGACTCCCGTGAAAGCTCGACTGCTGGCGCCCAGGCGGATGAAGGCTTAGCAGCCGCTCCGCCACCGTCGAAGGCGGAGGAAGCCCTCGGGCCTAGCTGGGCCTGCGGCTTCTCCCACCGCGACTCCCAAGTCTTGGAGATGAGAGCCGACGAGCTACTCCAGCGCGACGTCCTCCTGAGCGAGCTGAGCACCTGCGTCGTCCGGCTGTACGGTAACCCCAACACCGTGCGGCTGGCCAGGGCCCACGGCTGCAAGGTGCTCTGTGGCCCGGTGTCCACCTCTGTGTTCCTGGAGGACTGCAGTGACTGCGTGCTGGCCGTGGCCTGCCAGCAGCTCCGCGTGCACACCACCCGGGACACCCGCATCTTCCTGCAGGTCACCAGCCGGGCCATCGTGGAGGACTGCAGCGGGATCCGCTTCGCCCCTTATACCTGGAGCTATGAGGGCATCGACAGGGACTTCCAGGGCTCTGGTTTGGACAGGAGCAAAAATAACTGGAGCGACGTTGACGATTTCAACTGGCTGGTGCGGAATGTGGCCTCCCCGAACTGGAGTATTCTTCCTGAAGAGGAACGAGAGATCGAGTGGGACTGAACCGGTGTCACTCTTTCTCCCGCCTACACGTGTTCTCCTTGTGGGAAGGACTTCAGCCACGGAGCCGCAGAGTTGTATGTTTTCGGTTCAGGCTTGAGACGGTGATAGACTCCTGCTTGTGATGCCCATTAAGTTCGTGGCCTCTAACGCTTTGGCGTTTTGGGAATATCTACCAACTTTTTTTTGACTGATAATTTGAAGCAATAAGGGAAAAAGTGTAGTCGTGTTGCTTTTAAGCGATGTGTGGTACTTAAAGCTGACCACAGCGCATGTTAAAATAAGCCTTCAAATGAATGTTTAACAAACAAAGTCAGGAGGGCTGCAGGAGCAGCCAGCTCCTACAGAAATGTGATACCGAACCTATGCAAAAATAACATTTACAGAAGCTTTTTGAATAAAGGTTTGACTTACATAAGCATTTCTCGGCAGGCCAGTAAAAAAGTGCTCCTCTGTCTTTAGCTACACATTAGCATGGGCTTCTGGAATCGGTGTTGGATAGTTTTGGATGGATCCCAACAGGCCTATCAGTCTTACCAACTATAAGGTCCAAACAGTTACCATAGTTACCAGTCTTGTGCACTCCAGAAGCCACAGACACTGTCAAAGCTCTTTATTCACATTCACATTAAGTCCTCAGTCAGGAGGTAGTTCCTTTTAGCACCATTTTTCAAGAGAAAAAACAGGTAAACAATTTGCCCCAAATCACACAGCTCTCATGGTGGGCAGGGAATTGAAACCGGAGTCTGGCTCCGAGCCACTTAGTCACTGCTGTAGAGCCGCTTGGCAGCGCCAGCTGAACCGGGAAGAGAGCTGTCAAGCCCCATCGTGGCTGGGTATCTTCTTAGGAAAAGAAGTCCAGACATCCAGCTGGGTTTTAATTTTCCCATTCATTTTGCTGTATAGATATTAAAAATTTGGCTTTCTGTTCTATAAACCTAGCGTCCTTAAATGGAATGTTGTAAGGTAATTTTTAATTTTTCTTTTCCTGGCACCAGGGATCAACTCGGGATCTTGCATTTACTAGGCAGGTGTGGCACCACTGAGCTAAATCCCTGGAGCTGTAAGATAATTTTTAAAAGCTTTTTTTGAAAAAAAAAAAAAAAAAAAAAACGGGAGAGGGATGG
Organism: Thryonomys swinderianus; assembly: GCA_004025085.1. NCBI lineage: Eukaryota > Metazoa > Chordata > Mammalia > Rodentia > Thryonomyidae > Thryonomys > Thryonomys swinderianus. The sequence continues at coordinate 28,893 of PVIC010003186.1, forward strand.
AGGGGTGAGGGTGTAGTTAAGTGGTAGAGCCCCTGTCTAGCATACTTAAGACCCTGGGCTCGATCTTCATTGTCACAAAACAAAAACACAGGAGCCAGGCGGGGTGGCGTGTGCCTGTGATTAACATTCCAGAGACGGCTCGCTGAGGTAGAGCCCTTACCTAGTGTGTAAAATGCACTGGATTTCAAATTAAATCACCACATATCAGAATCCTTGGACACTGTACAAACCTGAAATTTGTAAGAGATGACAGGTCACAAAATCAGGGCATTTTAGATTATAATTAATGCCAGTTAAGCTCAGCTGAGCTACTGTTGTTAGCAAGCCTAGGTTGCCTTCCTGAGTGATTTTTTTTTTTTTGCTTTTTGAGACAGGGTCTCGCTTTGTAGTTCTGGCTGGTCCTGAGCTCACTTTGGTGCCCAGGCAAGCTGCCACGAACTCAGCAATCCTCCTGTCTCTGCCTGAGTGATTTTTTTATCCAAATCTTTGTTTTTGAGAAGGTCTCCCTATTCAGTGCAGGCTGCCCTCAAACTCTTTATGTAGCCCAGGCTAGCCTCAGACTTGCAGTGATCCTCCTGTCTCAGCCTCCTGGTAGATGGGATACAGTGTCTTGTGGCACCACGCCTGGCTTTTTTCCAATTCTTTATGCCAAGTAGTCCACACCTGATCTGCTTTCCTAAAGATCACAGTCTTGTACCCAGAATGCTGCCAACCTCACCTAATAAATTATAAGGCAGGACCGGAGATTTAGCTCAGTGGTTCCATCGCCTGCCTAGCAAGCGCAAGGTCCCTGGTTTGATCCGTAACCACATACAATGATATGATATTGGGCGTGGTGACTCACACCCAACAGCAATCAGTACCACACCCCACAATGCTGGGTGTGGTGGCTCACACCTATAATCCCAGCATTTGGGAGGCAGAGGCAGGAGGATTGCTGAGATTGAGCCTTGCCTGGGCTACATAGTGAGCTCAGGGCCAGCCTGAACTACAAAGTGAGAACGTGTCTCAGAAGAAAAAAAAAAGGCATACCTAGCACCACTTTAGTGCCTTTTAGTATTTGAGAAATCTCCCAGCTTTGCTGATTTTCCTTCCTTTGCATCTGTCTGATCTATCTTTTCTTTTTTTTGTTGCAACAAAATCTCACTATGTGGTTCAGTCTGGCCTTGAATTCAATATTCAATAGCTCAGCCTGCCCTCAAACTCATGGGATCCTCCTGCCTCAGCCTCCCCAGTGCTGGGATTATAGGTGTGTGCCACCATGCCCAGCCAGACTTTCCTTTCTAGAGCCAAATCTCCCCTTTCTCAGAGCCAAACTCTCCTTGCACACACTGCTGGCTAGTGCCATCACCAGTCCATAGTTTTGACTCCTGGGATGAGATCTCTCTCCTCTCCCTTGGGTCAGTGCAGCCCCAGAAGGAAGCCAGCTACTCCTGCTGAGTCACAGTTCATGTTAGGAACCATGACTAGGCCCCAAAGCTGTGCCCCTCACCATCCTATGCTGGCCTCTCCTCCCTCATCTTAGAGTTGACACAACCCACTGTCTTGGCCCTCCTTTGGTGTTGCTTTCAGAACACCACGGTCTGGATAGTTCATAAACAACGGGGGCTGTGGGACCCAAGAGGAGCAGAGGGAAGGGTTGGGGTTTGGTGAGGGAGGCTGCTATTTTCTCACCACTGCTTCCTTACAAGGCCAGAGTGGCGAGGGCTGCTTGCTAATCCCAGAATCCTCATGCCTGCTGACTCACCAAAGCCTCTTTCCTAACATGAGTGTACTGGGGGCAGGACCTACCATGAATCTTGGGAGAGCCAAGAAAGACAATTAAGTCTGTTTACCCAGTAACCAAGTTGAATATTATGTTCAGTATTGAAATATTCTCTTCACTATCAAGGCTATCACTGAGCACCTCTCAGTTGTTTTTCCTGAAAAGGCTATACATAGTTTGTCAGAATTGACATCAGTGTAGAGGTTAGGCAGCTGGGTGTGGTGGTGGACACCTGTAATCCAATCATTCTGGGAGCCTGAGGCAGGAAGACTACAAATTCAACCTAGCCTGGGCAATTCAGTGACCCTGTCACAAAATAAATAAAAAGAAGCTAGAGATGTAGTTTAGCACAAAAGCCCTGAGTTCAATTCCCAATACAAGGGAAAAGAAGTAAAGGTTTGATTTAAGAGGGTGGTACAAACCAGATGTGGTGGCAGACACTTGTAATCCCAGCACTCAAGAGGCTGATGGGGGAGGATCCCTGTGAGTTCCAGGCCAGCCTGGACTACACAGTGATACCCTATCTCAAAAAAACCAAAAAAACAAATTTAAAAAACGCCATGTTTTAAAAGTATAGATAATTCACATAAAAGTACAAAAGGATTAGACTGAAAAATAAATCTCTGAATTAATCTCAAACCCCGCGGTTCTCTTTGGAGAACATCACCCCTCATCAATTCCTTTTGAATCTTTTTGGTCTGTGCATTTATACATTCGTGTGTGACTCTGTACCCTTTTATTCCCAGATCCAAATAGAAGCATGTACCCTATGTGTGGCAAACCAATGGCACCTGTGCCGCAGTGGGCCGTTTGTATCACTGAAAACTCGAAGGTTTGTCGTCACTGCTGTCTGTGCTAAGCCAGGTCTTACCTCTGTGGTTACCTTTATTCAAGATCTTCCCATCTAAGTACAACGGCGATTGTTCCTTTCCACTGTGACCCCTCTGTTACTCAGACTATTCAACCGGCCTCTAGCTGATGAACACTAAGCTTCTTTCTGATCTTGAGCCGTTAGAAAAATGCTCCAGTAAATATCCTTTTCCGGATATTGCTAGCACGTGTACAACTCCATCCCCAGACTGAAAGCCTCCGCCTGCGACTGCTGGATGGACAAGCCCTGAAGACAGGGTTAATGGTTAATACTAAGATGTCTGTCACTTCACGTGCACAGCCGCCGTGCCCGGCAGTGCTGTTTCTTCACGTCCTCACCCAGACGGTGCGCTATCAGCTTTCCGGATCCTTGCCGGTCGGATGGCTAGAAAATGTTCTCTTCCTGTGATCGTAACTGGAGGGAATCACCTCCAGTCTCCCATCTCCAAACCATCCCGCGAGCTGCTACTTCACTCGTGGGCTCATTCCAGTGCATCGCACGCGCTCTAAACCCGCTGAGGCCCCTCTCCCGGGGCTCCCCGGGACCGGCCCTGGCCCTCCGAGCTCACCTCTGAGCTCCCGCTCAGGTCCTGGCGCTCCGCGTGTCAGCCAGAGCCGGGGAGCGGCCGCCTGCCCCCCGCGTGTGCAGACGGCTCAGTGCTCTTTGCAGAGGGAGGCAGCTCGCGGCGCTCTGACACCTGTACCGTCACTCGGGCCGGCGGCTGGTGTGGGGCGGGGAGGAGCGGGCAAGAGTTGTAGCCTTCCGTGGAGGCGACGCGGTCAGGAGCCACCGTGGGGACCGAGGGCGAACTCCGGCCCCCTGGCCTGTTCCTCGCCGAGAGCACATTTGGTTTGTTTCTCAAGCACTCAGGGACTCGAGAGCCGATTCCGACTCCTCATTTGGGCCCGCAGATGCCCAGCAGCTGAGTAAAAACCGAACAGAGCTGATTCGTTCTCCGTGGTCTCCTCCGGTACCCTGGCACTCGGGGGCGGGGCGGGTCCCCGCTCAGCACTGTGCACAGGGGAGTTCAGCATTCGGGGGCAGCTGGCTAAAAGCTGGCGTGTGTGCTCGGTCCTAAATGTACTTGACCCGGCTCCTGCCCTTTCACAGCCGGAGGCTCTGAGGAGATGGACAAGGACATTGAGCCGCCGATAAACAACCCACCGTTGGCTTAAATTTACAGCCTTAAATTCAGATTCCAGCAGCACCTCACAAGATGAAGATGCCCCACACAGAAGCCATCACAAGCCTTCAGGACCTCTGCAGCCATCTCCCCAGCTAAGGCCCGAGGTCAGACCGAGCCACCCTCGGCCGCCGCAGCAAGCCCACAAGGGCTGGTCTTGCCCTTCAGCGAGTGGGCCGGGTGAACCCTCTCCGTGACAGCTGTGTCCCCTTAGCTCTGATAGCTTAGTCTCTCACCTCGTTCTCTTACCCCGTGACACAGCCTCGTAAGGCAGCCCGGGTCCCTCACTGACACGTGCGGAAGTGCTTTGTGATGGGTGACAGACCCACCCAGGGCACACTTCAGTCCTCTGTCCCCTCTGGGCAGACTCCTCAGAGGAGGCAGCCAACCCGCTGTGGTTAAGGGACATCCACTTGCAAGGAGCCAGGGAACTGAAAATGGCCACTCTGCTGTTCTCTGCATGGGCAGAACTTGACTGGAAATTCCAGGGCACGGGTCTGTCCGCCATCAGTCTAGACCGAGCGAGTCAGCTCTCTGACAGAGCCGGGTAAAGGCAAGAATGAAAGGGGAACCGATGGTCTCAAGGTGATCAGGAAATAATGCACACAGAGAGTCCTTTGTCTGTAGCCAGCCTGGCCCCACTTTTTTGCCATGAGATGTCCTGTCCAAGCAGTGCCACTGCTTGAGCTGTGCGGTGTCCATGCCAGCTGTTTCAGGGATGTGCCCCTCGATCTCTACAGAAAGCTGCTTCCGTTTCCGCTCAGGGCTGAGACTTTGTGGAGTCCAAAGTCCTCTAAACGCACCAGTGTAATGAGGGTTCCCTTCACCTCTCTGAGTCCTGCCCTCCAGTTTCCTCATCTCCTAGTTGTAACGCTTGGGTGGAACCCTGAGTTGTCACTTTGCTGTAACAAATGAACCCTAAAGAGGTCAAAATAAAAGGGAAAAAGGAAGCACAGAAAAAAATCTGAATGGAGAGAAAGCATGAAATAAACCTAATTCCATAACCTATCTATGATCTTTTTTTTTTCTTTTTGAGACAGGGTCTCACTTTGTAATTTAGATGGCCCTCTAACTCACCATGTAGCCCAAACTGGCCTTGACTTTACCGAGATCCTCCTGCCTCAACCTACTAAATGCTGCAATTATAGGTGTGCGCCACCACACCCAGACTATTATCTAAATAGACATACAACATCCATACTCACTTGGATTGGCCCCGAGGAGGCTCCAGTGAAGACTCCTGACCCTACCCTGAAGCCCACCTGTCTCTGTGAGCTCTTCGCACGCCTGACCTCATTCATACTTGAAGACTGGCTGAGGACAGGTCTGCAGCGCCTGCTCTTTCTGGTTAATCTTGGTAATTTGACCTCAGGATGCTGGAGGGAGAGGCGAGGTCTCCCTTTCCATCCACCGAAGCTGTTCTCTTCCTGGCCACCAGGGGGCACCCACAGGCATACACAGAACCTAGGGTCGGAGGAGAAAGAGGCGCTCGGCTAATCTCATCACCCTGGGAAATCTCTTAAAATTTGTTCCTCTTCCTGCCTCTGGTGTGCTTTCGTGCTCACGCATGCTCCGCAGAGGTTCCCTGGGCCAACCTCATGACTCTCCTGGAAATGCTCTCTGCAGGGGCCAGCTCTGGTGTCCGCAGTCCTCCCTTGGAAAAACAACAAAACAAAATGACTTCAGAAATGGCAGTGGATACTTTCCAGCATCTCCACTGGGAAAGAATTAAAGGGTTGAAATGCTTTGATATCCGAGGGGGTCGGTTGTTAGTGGATCTATAACCCTACGTGTGGCCACAACTCTAGATCGGCTGACAATTATGTAACTCCTTCGCTGTGTGTCCAGAACCCGGCTCTGCAGATGCCAACTCGACATGAGAACTGGCAGTGGAGGAAGGGCTTTCCTTTCCGCAGGGACTGTGTCTGCATTGCAGGGTAGATGCTCGGCCTGAGCCCTTGCTCTGGGGGGCCCTCCTGGGGAAAGGCACCTCTGCTTCTAATGAGAGATTGGGGATCTTAAAGCAAGTGGCGCATTAGTGGAGTCAAGGTACATAAGGGAGAAAAGAGAATCCAGATGGGGCCTTGAGCCACTGCCACTGTGAGCTCCTGGGCTGCTTAGGAAACTTTGGTTTTAGACCACCAGGTATCTGAGGACAAGATTGGCTTGTTCTTAAATCCTTTGTACTTATCCACGGGCTCTGTGAGAAGTGGAAGCACTAGATCTTTGAGAATGTGTGCGTTAAACTTCAACAGATGTGGATAAATTACTCTTTAAAAATGTACGCTCAGAAGCCGGATATGGTGTTGCATGCTGGTAATCCCAGCATCCAAGAGGCTAAGGCAGGAGCATCACAAGTCTGAGATCATCCTGGGCTACATAGTGAATTTGAGGCTAATCTGAATTATGTAGTGAGATCCTGTCTCAAAAAAAAATTTTTTTTTTGCCGGGAGTGGTGGCTCATGCCTGTAATCCCAGCACTCAAGAGGCAGAGACAGGAGGATTACTGAGTTCAAAGCTTGCCTAGGCTACATAGTGAGCTCAGAGCCAGCCCGAACTACAAAGCGAGACTCTGTCTCAAAAAAAAAATTTTTTTTTAATTTAAAAAAGAGGGCCGGAGGGTTAGCTCAGTGGTTCTGGTGCCTGCCTCGCCAACGCAAGGTCCTGAGTTCACTCCCTAATCACATACAATCACATACAATACCAGGCGTGGTGACTCATGCCCACCAGCAATCAATACCACATACCACTGTGCTGGGTGTGGTGGCTCACGCCTGTAATCCCAGCACTCGGGAGGCAGAGGCAGGAGGATTGCTGAGTTGGAGGCTTGCCTGGGCTACATAGTGAGCTCAGGGCCAGCCTGAACTACAAAGCGAGACCCTGTCTCAAAACAAAACAAAATTTAAAAAGGAAAAATAAGAAGGACCAGACACAGCTTACTGTTAGGGTCCCTGGATTCAATCCCCAGTACCACACACAGACAGACACACACACAACACTTGCTAAAGAAAAATAATCCCATTGGGCATACAGGTGCATACTTGTAACCTCAGCACTCTGGGAGGCTGAGGCAGGAGGACTGCTATGAGTTCCAGTCAGCCTAGGAGTGAGTTCAAGACCAACCTGAACTAAACAGTGAAAGCCTGTCAAAAAAGAAAAAACAGCTAGAGCGCTCAGTGTGGTGGTGCATGGTTGTAATGCCAGCACTGGAAGGCTGAGGCAAGAAGAGTTCCACAACTTTGAGACTAGCCTGGGCTACACAGTGAGTTCAAGGCCAGCCGGAACTAATTAGCAAGACCCTGTCCAAACAAAACCAAACAAACAAACCCAACAACAAAAAGGAGAAGGGGCTGTACTGATACCTCACCAGAGAAGATATAAAGGTAGCACATAAGCACATAAAATGATGTCCCTTGTAAAATGTCACAAGAGAATTACAAATTAAGACAGCAGTGAGCTAGCACTGCACACCTCATGGAGCGGCTGGCACTGCTAGGATCAGTGCTGGCAAGGTGGTGGCCGCAGGGTCTCCATAGCAGGGGAGCCACTGGGCAGACAGCTGGGCAGTTTTCCACGAAGCTACACAAAGTCCTCCTGCATGATCCAGCCATTTCCCCCTGCAGCTTAATTGCCTCAAACTGGAAGCAACCATGATAGTCTGTAACAGTGACTGGATAGGCCACGGCTAGTCCCTACAACAGATCGTAATTCTCTGATGCCCAGAAGTGAGTCATGCTAAACCACAGAAAGATGGCGCTGAGGGAAAGAAATCAGCCCGAATAGGCTCTGAGTCTAACCGTGCAACTTTTCAGAAGATGCCTGAGGCTGGGCAGTGGGGAGCAGAGGAGCGGGTTGATGGACAAGGGGGTGGTCAGAGGGTGAACTGCAGAATATGGCACGATCATGTTGGGCTCACGACATGTAGTTACAGAAGTGTAAACATAAACGCAGCACCATAATGCAGGGTGCTACCTGAAGTGGAAACTGGTTGGCAGGAGTGTGGATCTGTGGGAACTCTCTATTTCCTCCGGTCTAGTGTTTTATTTTTTATTTTTTGAGACAGGGTCTCGCTTTGTAGTTCAGGCTGGCCCTGAGCTCACTATGTGCCCAGGCAAGCCTCAAACTCAGCAATCCTCCTGCCTCTGCCTCCCGAGTGCTGGGATGACAGGCGTGAGCCACCACGCCCGGCTCTGTGGTGTGTGGTTACCGGAGATCAAACTCAGGACCTTGTGCTGACCAGGCAGGCGCCCGAAACACTGAGCTAAATCCCTGGGCCTGAACCACCATTTTGCTTCTCCTTTTCCAGGCCGATCCCAGAGCTCTCTGGCCTGGGAGTACACAGAGGTGCCTTGTGCCCGTCTTGTGTGCCTGGCACAGCTTTCTCTAATGGGATGAACCCAGCTAAAGAGATTAGCAAGATGTCCCAAGGATCCCACTTTTAATCCTCAGCGCTCAGCTGTCTCTGCCTGGCTGGGCAGGGAACTGCAGAGTCGACAGCCGGGAGCAGCCCCTGCTACCGCTACTGAGTTCTCGGGGTCCCGGTGGCAGCGCGACATGGACACCCCCCAGAGCAGCCGCCTGTGGCGCGGGCCGCGCGTGCCCTTCCGGCAGGCCTGAGTGTCCGGCCCCGGAGTTGCCCGGGTCGGGAGGGGAGCTGTGCAGTGCGACGCTGTTGGACTCCGCTGGGCAAGCATGGCGCTGCTCAAGGTCAAGTTTGACCAGAAGAAGCGGGTCAAGTTGGCACAGGGGCTCTGGCTCATGAACTGGCTCTCCGTGTTGGCTGGCATCATCCTCTTCGGCCTGGGGCTCTTTCTGAAGATCGAGCTGCGGAAACGGAGCGAAGTGATGAACAACGCCGAGAGCCACTTTGTGCCCAACGCCCTGATCGGGGTGGGGGTGCTGTCCTGCGTCTTCAACTCCCTGGCGGGCAAGATCTGCTACGACGCCCTGGACCCCGCCAAGTTCACCAAGTGGAGGGCCTGGCTCAAGCCCTATCTGGGCATCTGTGTCCTCTTCAATGTCATCCTCTTCCTCGTGTCCCTCTGCTGCTTCCTGCTCCGGGGCTCGCTGGAGAGCACGCTGGCCCACGGGCTCCGGAGCGGCATGAAGTACTACCGCGACACCGACACGCCAGGCCGCTGCTTCATGAAGAGGACCATCGACATGCTGCAGATCGAGTTCCAGTGCTGCGGCAACAGCGGCTTCCGGGACTGGTTCGAGGTCCAGTGGATCAGCAACCGCTACCTGGACTTTTCCTCCAAGGAAGTCAGAGAGTGAGTGGCCCCGGGCCTGGGTCGGAGCTGTCTGGGGCCAGGGAGGCCAGGGCCTCTGCCTCCCCCAGCCGGGGCCTGTCCTCACCGTGGGCGCGTAACTGACGCCTGCATCCGGGAGGGCACTTGGGTCGGACCACATGAGGTCGCCCGGTTCCTGGCCTTTTGGGGCCACAGGAGTGGCGAGTTCATGTGGCCCAACCTGACATTTAGCTGCGGCGGAAGGTAGGTGCCAATTGTACGTGGCAGCGATGGGGTCATTCATGGTGCCCGTGGTCCGGGATATCTTCTGGTACTCGCGTGTTTAGTCAGAAGAGGTGGGTTCAGTCCCAGAACTTTAAATTTCCTGCTTGATTGCCTGGCTTTGCATCCTGTCCACTCTGAGTGTCCACTCGCAGGTGGGGTCCAGCCATTCTGTTGCCCCTGTGGATATGGGGTACGGGGCTGAGGCTGGCAGCTCTGGTCCACAGGCTGGCTGTGGTCCATGGCTTTGACCTTGGCAGGTCACCGGCTTCTGTGGGCCTCAGCCTAGACGTCTTTGAAATGGAGGCTGTGGAATGGATGGCCTCGGTGTGCGCCGCCTGGCCCCGCCGAGAGCCTGGCATGTGGCAGTGCTCATCGAGGGCCTCCTGGTGTCTCCTTCCCACGGGATGGCAGTGTGACATGAGACGGGGTTTCTCAGGTGCCGCTGCCACAGGTGCAAGTGGAATCCCATGGCGGCTGCGGGCAGCAATCTCAGCCCTGGCACTGACCATGGCAGCCTGGGTGTGGCCAGGGCTAGCCCTCACCTTCTCTTTTCCTGCCACTACGCTACGCTGGCTGGCATTACGGCGGAGCGGTTTCCTTGAAGTGTGATCAGCCGGCACTGGGCATGGGCTCCGTGGGCGGCATGACATTCACAAAGCCCGTGTGTTTCTGAGCCCCAGGGGGTTTAGCTGCCCTCAGGTGGAAGGGAAGCTGGAGCGAAGGTCACGGCGGCGCTGCCTTTCTCTGCGGATGGAGATTACACCTAAGTCCCAGCCCAGGAGAGGGATGTGAAGGGGCCTGTCCTCCCCGACCATGGTGCCCAGGGACAGGATAAGGTGCTGTGATTTACAAATACCATCCTGGAGAGGGTGAAGCCCAGGGCGGGGGTTGGGGGGAGTCCCGGGTGAGGGGCCTGATCCAGCCAGGGCCTCAGAGATGGGTGGGGCTCGGCCATGTTCCTTCATCCTGTTGGTCTCTGGAGGAAAAGTTAGTTTAACCAACTTTACCCTGATTCCCCCACCAACTGGTTGGTGTGAAAGTATCCTAACTCCGTGGATGTGGAGAAGAATTTCCCTTTTAACACCCCCGCCCCCCAGTGACAACAGTATTAAGAGGAACAAAAGCAGAAAAAGAAACGCAAACCACATTTGCACCCATAGCTGATGGATGGCTCCGATTGGGTGGCGTTTCGGTCTAGTCTGGTGGGCATTTGCCTGATGACATAGGTAACCCTGGCATGAACACAGTCGTGTGCGGGTCAGGGGACGCTGCAGGGGTCCCCATGTTTGACAGTGGCGTGCTGAGCCCGGAGGCAGCAGGTCACGCCCGGGCCTGTAGTTGTGCTTTTTTACACACGGACCAGAACCTCTGAGTCCTTTGCTCTAAGCTCTCCGACTGTCATTTCCCTTGGGCTAAATTTCCAGGAAAGAAATTTAGCACATTCCACAGAGCCGTCCGCAGACACAACTGTGGAGCGGAGCCCCCTTCCTCCTTTTTCGAAAGTTGTAGTGACCTCGCCCTGCGGGGGCGTCTCCGGTCTCACTTTGCCATTGGAGGGTAACACGTGGGCCTGTGGGCAGTGCCTACGGTGGCGAAAAGGCCGGGCTCCTGGCAATGGCAAGAGAGCTCCAACGATCATTTGCCCCAGGCCCAGCAGCAGCTGGGAAGGCCACAGAGAGCCCACAAGGGCGCTGATGCCACCCAGCAGCTCCAGGGTGGTTCTCTGTTCATGTTGGCACTGCTTCTTGTAAGAGGGTGAGGAAGTGGATGCAAAAAAACTAGCTTTCGAAAATCCTCCTCTGACAGCCCCAGATGTGTCTCTGGAGGCTTGAACAGTGGGAAGTGGTACCAGCAGCCTGAGGCTGAGATTCACTTTTATTTTTATTTATTTATTCTTTTTGTGGCACCGGGCATGGAACCAGGGCCTCTCCCTCCCTGCCCTACCGCTGAGCCCCCGGCCCCAAAGCCAGAGGCCAGGAACACACAGGGCAGGGGGAGGGGTTCATCACCACCATCCTCCTAGAAGGAATATTCTCCTTTTCTCCTTTCCCACCAAATCTGGACATGCCAGCCCTTCGCTGAGGCCGCCTCACGCTCCCTGGGGCGTGCGCCTGGGGCCTCCCCGAGGCTGGTGCCCACGTGGGTGCTCTGCAGCCCCCCCCTTCCTGGGTCACCTTGTTCACTCCAGTTGCTCCGGCCACAGATTAAGGCTCACTGGCCTCTAAGACAAAGCCGGCTGCAGAAGCACCTTAGCTGGCTATTTATATCACACAGCAGCACCCAGCTTTGCTCTGCTTGGGGTCCCTGGGCTGGTGGGGTCTCGATAACACAAGGCCAAGTTCTAGACAGTCCCCAGAGTAAGTCCCACAGTGCCCAGTGGAGCAGAGATCCGGGCTCTGTGGAGGAGCAAACCCAGCTTGGCAGGCGCATCGCTGTCAGTGAGGATGGACTTGTGGAAGCGAGCAGGGCACGCAGAGGGCAACGGCACAGCTGGCAGTGAGCCACACTGGCAGAGAAAGTGCCTTGTGCCCAGGACTTCCTCTTCTTTCTCTGTGGTTGTAGTTGAACCAACCCAGGGTCACGCCCAGGCCAGGCAGGCGACACCACCACACTACATCCTGGCTCCCAGTCGTCCTTTTAGGGTTGTTTTGTGACCAACCACTTAGAGAAGAAATGAAGCAGGTGTCCGGTGAGACCCAGCAGGAAGAGACGCAGGCTCATGTCGCCCTCAGGGAGCCTCGTCTGTGGGGGCCACAGAGTGAACTGCCCGCTAAATCCGCTGGGGAGGCCACACTGCAGCCCCAGCCAAGGGCACCCAGAGGGGGTGCAAAGCTGGGCGACAGTAGCCGAGCCAGGGCTGCCAGGAGAGCCCTGGGGCTGCCTTCCCTTCTTCCTCCCTCTGGGCTGGTCTATGGGTTCACAAGCTTCTGTCTAGCTGGCTCCAACTGGAGGGAGACTGTGCTTTCTGGGATCACGTGGGGCACGCTAGTGAACCCCGAGAGGAAACAGGGTCTCAGAGGCCACACCCCAGGGCTCCCACTCAGATTTGGGACTCAAAGGTCTGTGCTCTGCCACACCCGCGCCTGACCACCAGGGCTCTGGGAGGAGCTCTAGGGGACTCAAGGGACAGCCACGCGAGTGAGGACGAGGGAGGACAGCACTGGACTGTGGGACTCCTGACCCTGAGTGGGTCTTGCAGGGAGGAGGAGCCGCAGCCCCACGCGAGGCCCATCAGCTCCCCCCGGCCTGCCCTCCGCTCCGCTGCCAGCCCACCTCAGAAGACCCCACCCACACTGAGCCAGGGCCAGCGTCTGTTCTCTGCCCGCCCACAGCGTGACTGTGCCCTTGTGGTGTGTGGCAGTTGGCCCCGTTCACCTCTGACCTGGATTCTGAAAGCTCTTGCTGGCTGCCCGGAGGCCCCGTCCTGACCGTGGTCCACCGGGCAGCCCCCCGCAGGCTCTTGTTCACGGCACCTTCCCAGTATTTTTACATGAGTTCTTTCCCATAATTCTTTGGTGGACCCCATGTGCCAGGTGAGGAAACGGAGGCAGGGAGAGCAGAGGAGCTTGTGCAGAGGGTGGAGCTGGTTGGCAAGAGGCTGGCTCCTGTCCCTCCCCTTCCGCCTGTGCCACTAGGGCTGTCTGTGCACTAGATGGTGGCTTCTCACTGAGGAGCAGAGGTTGGGATGCAGGGCGCACAGAAACACGGTCACCAAATCCGGGCACCACGGGTGGCCTTAGTCATGGGCGGTGCGCAGAAAAGGAACCATGGTAGCTCTTGAACAACACAAGATTCCACAGCAAGAAAAATGGAAAGGAAAATAACTCCAACGTGCCTGCAGGTTGGCAAAGATCAGAAGTTGGGCCGGGAAGGTGTGGCCATGGGGGCAGGCAGACTGGACAGGAGCGAGAGATGTGGCGAGGACCTGGCAAGATGACCCTAGACACAGGGACACTTCTAGAGACACGAGGTGCATCCCAGCACACACAGGACCACGTCTGTTTGTGTCTGTGGAGCATGAGAGACCCGAGACCGGACGGAGGGGAGCTCGGCGGGACTGACGGAAACCCATGGCCACCTGCGCGGTCAGCACCACACAGCTGCCTCAGCAGTGACAGAGATCACCTGGGCACTGTGCTGGGCGAGAGCTCTTGGTCGCCCCCGGGCAGGCAGAGCTGGTCGAAGCGGTGGGGCTCAGAGGCTGAGAGACGAGGAGGGGCCTGTTTGGTAGCAGATTGTAGAGCCTACTGTGGTGGTGCACACTAGTAATCCAAGCACTGGAGGGGCTGAGGCAGGAGGGTTGCCACAAGTTGAAGGCCAGTCTGAACCATGTAGTAAGACCCTATCTCAAAAAAAAATTATATTTAGAAACTAAACATGGATAGCTTTTTTTTTTTTTTTTTTGCTTTTTGAGACAGGGTCTCGCTTTGTAGTTCAGGCTGGCCCTGAGCTTACTATGGTGCCCAGGCAAGCCGCCGCGAACTCAGCAATCCTCCTGTCTCTGCCTCCGAGAGCTGGGATTACAGGCGTGAGCCACCACGTCCAGCATTGTGGTATGCGGTGTTGATTGTTGTTGGGCATGTCTCCACACCCAGCATTATATGTGGTTACCGGGGATCGAACTCAGGACCTTGCACTTGTGAGGCAGGTGCCAGAACCACTGAGCTAACCCTCTAGCCCTGGACAGCTTTTTAAGAATATAATTACATTGATGAAAACAATTCTTTTCATATTCTTTTTTATTTTTTCAACAGAGTTTCATTGGGTGGCCTTAACTAACTCACCATGTAGCCATGTAACCCAGGCTGGGCTCAGATTCACAGTGACCTCCTGCCTCAGCCTCCTGAGAGCTAGGATCACAGGTGTGTACCACCACACCCAGCTTTCTTTTCTTTTTCTATATGTTGAAGATTTTCTTTTCCTTTCTTTCTTTTTTTTTTGAGATAGGGTCTCGTTTTATATTTCAGGCCGGCCCTGAGCTCACTATGTAGCCCAGGCAAGCCTCGAACTCAGCAATCCTCCTGTCTTTGCCTCCCAAATGCTGGGATTATAGGTGTGAGCCACCATGCCTGGCACTGCAGTATGTGGTTCCCGGGGATTGAACTTGGGACCTAGCGCTTGCCAGGCAGATGCCAGAACCACTGAGCTAAATCCCTGGCCCATGCTGAAGGTTTTCTTGACAAGTATATGATACACATATTCTGCATTGTGTGCAGCGTATGACAACTGCACAGTACAGATTTATGCTCATGGTCTGCCAAAATACCATCACTGAATTCCCCCTGGGCCACAGAAGAAACACAGCAGGCTTCCACTCTGACAGCGTGAGCGCCACGCGGAGCCTGGCCCACCGTCACTCGGGCTTCCCGCAGGGCACAGCGGGGCGGGCGGCTCTCCCTTCCCGCAGCCCAGGCAGGCAGGGTCAGGGCCGCAGCCAGCACGGGCGGCACAGGGCGGGCGCAGCGGGCAGGGGACGCGGGGCCCAGCGGGGGCGTGTCCCGCCCAGGGCGGTGGGAGCAGCCGCCCGGTGAGGCCCGGCAGCCTCGGCAGGCGCTGTTTCTCTGCAGCCGCATCAAGAGCAACGTGGACGGGCGGTACCTGGTGGACGGCGTGCCCTTCAGCTGCTGTAACCCCAGCTCGCCGCGGCCCTGCATCCAGTACCAGCTCACCAACAACTCGGCGCACTACAGCTACGACCACCAGACCGAGGAGCTCAACCTGTGGCTGCGCGGCTGCAGGGACGCCCTGCTGGGCTACTACGGCGGCCTCATGAGCTCCATGGGCGTCGCCACGCTGCTCGTGTGGCTCCTCGAGGTGGGCGGCTGGAGGGCGGGGAGCCCCTGGGGCTGGCGGAGGAGCCAGGCCAGCGGTGGGGCCGGAGCACCTCGCTCAGGCTGCGGGTCTCTGCTTACAAAAATAACCTCTTTAGGGCTGGAGATTTAGCTCAGTGGTTCCGGCGCCTGCCTCGCAAGCGCAAGGTCCTGAGTTCGATCCCCGGTAACCAATCAGTACCACATACCACAGTGCCGGGTGTGGGGCTCACGCCTGTCATCCCAGCACTCGGAGGCAGAGGCAGGAGGATTGCTGTGCTCCAGGCTTGCCTGGGCTACATAGTGAGCTCAGGGCCAGCCCACCCATCTCTTTAGTTGAAATTCACAGGTGGCAAAGTCACCATTTTAGAATCTACAATTCAGGAGCGCTTGGACACTCACGCCATCGTGGGCGTCTTTCTTCTCTCTGCTCCCAAACAGCTCCATCAACCCAGGGCCGCCTCTCCCTCCCCACAGCCTGGCCTCCTGCCCCTGCGGTCCCCTTGGCAGGGGGAGGGGCTCACGTGGCGGGAGACCCGCTTCCTGCTCAGCTCCCCGCACCTGGCAGGTGTCGGAGGGTCTCCTTGCACCCTGGAGAGTGGACTGTCCTCCCCGTTATTAGGGGTGGCGGCACCTGGCTCCGGTGGGGAACCCCGTGGTAACCCTAGTCATCTCAGGGCTGAACCCCGGCCTTAGGGCCTCCCCCAGGCCAGCCCAGGAGCGCGCAGATGCCCTTCAGGGCCCGCGAGCGCCCTGCACCGGGTGCTGAACCAGGGCGTGGGGTGAGCAGGACTCAGGGCGGCGCAGGGGACCTGGGGCTGTGGACACGCATGCGTGGGCCATGCCCACCGTCCGCCCGAAGGTCCCCGGAGTCCAGGCAGATGCTGTGTCCGTTTGCGTGTCGGGTGTGAGTGGGAGGACGAGGCAGGCAGAAGCCCCGGCGCGGGAAGCGCAGGGGGGGACAGCGGTGGGGGTGAGTGTCGCCGCTGCCTCTCACCTCCTGCCCTTAGGGACCTGGTGACTGCGGGGACGGGGCCAGGGGCAGGCGGCCCGGACTTGTGAGTCGGGGAGGCCGTCACGAAGGGCCGCGGTTCTCTCCGGAGGGCGGGCAGGGCCAGGGAGCTGTGCACACCACGAGGGCTTCCCGCAGGAGGCGACTTTTCCCTCTGGGACACGTGTCATTAAACTGGCAGCCGACACAAACAAAACCTGCAGCTCTCTGGGTCCCTGTCCTCAGGGCTGCGCCTGCCAGGGACCGCAGACCACGCGACCAGGTTCTGCTTCACCTGAAAACCCGCAGCTCCTCACCGTGTGGCGCTTCGGTGCCACAGGGAATGCTAGGGAGCAGATCCAGTGCCCGTTACTGGCACGCGTCCCTCACCAGCCAGTGCAAAGTAAGAGCTACGGAGAAATCACGCATGAGACCGCAGGAAAGAGGAGACTGGGCCTGGACAGGGTCTTCACCCTGAGCTGCATTCCTCTCCCTTTTAGAAAACTTTAAACTTTATTTTGGTGTGTCACTGCATCGCTCAGGCTGGGCCTGCAGCCCTCCTGCCTCAGCCTCCCGGGGTGCTGGGATTACAGGAGTGGACCACCACGGTTGGATAAGGAGATGACTTTAAAATCCTATCCAGCAAAGGGACCAGGCAGCCGAGATGTACCGAGGAATGTGCGGCGGACGGGGTGGGAGGGGGCGCTGTGGAGAAGGGACCAGGCCAGAGCCCCGGGGCGGGGCTGGGAGAACGGGAGGGGCGGGCGCTGCAGGCCGCCGGCGGGCTGTGGAGAGGACCGAGGGCCGAGGCTGGTGGGAAAGGAGGGCGGGCGGGTTCAGGGAGCCCAGGGAGGCGGGGCAGGCAGGGCGGGGGCGGAGCGTTCGGCACAGTCAGACGCGGCCGCCCCTTCAGGCCCCTCCCGCCCGACTCCCGCCCCTCTCGCCTGTCCCGCCCCGCAGGCGGCCGTCACCGTCGGGCTGCGCTACCTGCACACGGCGCTGGAGGGCGCGCCCAACCCCGAGGACCCGGAGTGCGAGAGCGAAGGCTGGCTGCTGGAGAGGAGCGTGCCCGAGACCTGGAGGGGCTTCCTGGAGGGCCTGAAAAGGCTGGGCAAGGGCAGCCAAGTGGACGCCGAGGGCGCCGGCCAGCCCGCCGAGGCCGGCTGAGGGCCGCCCCTCCAGGCGCTGCGAAGCGGACTCCGGCCGACGCGGCCCCCGGCCGGCTGCGCGCGTGACCCCTCGGACCTCACAGCCTCGTCCCGGCGGTGCGATGCAAAGCGTGGGGTCCCTCGGAGCAAGTGGCGCAGCTGGGGGCGGACGCGCTCCGGCGTGGGCCCGCGAGGCCCGGCCGCTCAGGACCGCCTTCCTCACCTGCGCTCCCTCTAGAATCTGCAGCTGCGGGCTCCACGTTGCTTCGTGCCCAGCCTCCAAGACGGGGCTGTTTCCCCTGCCGGGCACGCAGTGGAAGGGTCGTGCCCTTAGGCACTTGGCCCGTCCCACACCTGCCGCCTGCGACTCGACAGGGCCGGGGGACACCGCATAGGTGGCTGTCGCAGCCCCACGGGCAGCCCTGTCTGTGGTGCCAGGGAAGGGGTCCCTGGGAGCTTCCGTTTCTCCCCAGACCCCCACCCTGCACCGGATTTTGTTTCGTGGTATTGAGCGAACCAGGGTCCCACCCGTGATGCTAGTCAAGTGCTCCTGCACCGAGCTAGACGCCCAGCCCTAAACTGCCCAGCTGGCCTTGAACTTGTGATCTGTGTCCTCAGTCTCCTGGGTGGCGGGGATCACAGACCTGCGCCACCACACCTGGCTTCGGAGAGGATCCCTGAGACAGCCGCTCTCTAAGCTGGCACCTGTGTGAGGTTTCTCTTCCTTCAGGAAGGGCAGAACCAAGCTTCGGCGAAGGGGCACTGTTTCCCCGGGGCCTAGAGTGCGGCAGGGCCCACACGCTCTGCTAGTTCAAAGACCCTCAAGACAGCCCCTTCCCGCCTGGCTGGAGCCTGAGGCTGGGAGGTAGCAGGCGAAGGGGCAGTAACGTCCACGTCTGTGCCCCTGGGACAGGGTACTCTGGCTGCGCTGGGGCTTGCTGCTGACCTAAAGGCTTCCCCACCGGCACAAAGATGTCTGGTGCTGCCCAGGGTGCGTTCTGGGCTCCGATTTCCCCATGCCGTGGGCCAGATCAAAGATGCCTGCCACCTGCCAGGCTCTGGTCCCAGTGCAGCGTAGACCTGACGTCCTCAAGACAGGAGCCATCTACACTGCAGGCCGCTGTCTCGGGAGTGCTGAGAACCCACAGGAGCGCTGTTCTAGGGCCCGTGTGACTGTGCCGTCAACAGCTGTGTAAGATATTAAAAACTACTGCTCGAGCATTGTTCTTGGTGAGTGACCATCTTGGGCCAGCCCGCAGCGTGTCATTCCAGCTGCGTTTGCCGGCACCGACCCTACAGTGAAGTCCTTGTCACACGGCCTGGGTGTCGGTCTTCCTCTCGCCAGTGCAAACACCTCTTGTCATCCAAGTATCTATCATTTTTTAGAGTTAGAATCAGAGCTGCATTTAACTTCCTGTTTCTCTTGCGGTGCTGGGGCAGAACGCAGGGCGCTGTGTGCGAGGCCAGGGCTTACCCCGACCCCCAGCTGCGCCCTCAGCCAGCGTTGAACATTCTGCTGGCCTGACTGTGGGGTGGGCTTAGGAGGTACAGGAGACGTGATCTCAGCACTCTAAACATATCCCTCAGCGCACGGAGCAGGAGGCATGGCGGTTGGTGTCCTGGGATTCAGAGCCTTTGGCTTGCTGCGCTTCGAGCCCAGGGCCGAGCTGCTGGCGTGACAGATAAACCCTGAGTAACCTCAATATGGCTAATAGGATCAGGGGCAGGCTTGGCATGCTCCCTGCCCTTCCTTACATGGGCACTGACCATGCCAGGCAAGCAGGTTTGCAGCTTAGCCAGGGCAGAGGTGGAAAGAGACAGGCAGGGCCCGGCCCCCACCCCTGGGTCATAGGAACAGGAACATGTCTGCGGGGAGACGGGTTGCCCTTGGGTCCCAAGGGACACAGCCTGTCCTTCATCACGGTGGCATTTTATCCTCTCCTGCAGATCAAGCTCAGGGTGACTGGCAAAGGCAGAACATACCAGCTTATGCCAAGGACACTGCAGGGTAGGGACCAGCTCAGTGGGACAGTCAGCCACTCAAAGGAGAGAGCACAGGTCCACACAAAACCACACACCCGTGTAGTGGCTATCAAAAAGCCACCAAATGTCCTTTCCATGATGACAGCATCCAGAGCTGCACCGTGGCCCCGTGGCCAGCAGCCAGCAGATGCAGAGTGGCAGACCCAGAAGGCAGCACATGACGTGGCCGTTAGTGTAAAGTTTAGAAATCACAGGGACAGGCAGGCACAGTTGCAAACTCGGGGGGCAGAGGCAGGAGGGTTACTGAGTTTGAGGCCAGCCTGGATATGCAGTGAGTTTAATATCCTCTTGAACCACACAGCATGACTTTGTCTCAAAAAACTGAATAAATGGGGGCAGGAATTTAGCTCGGTGGTTCTGGTGTCTGTCTAGCAAGCACAAGGTCCCAAGTTCAATCCCTGGTACCACGTATCACAGTGCCAGTGGCTCACAGCTATAATCCCAGCATTTGGGAGGCAGAGGCAGGAGGACTGCCATGAGTTCGACACTTGCCTGGGCTACAAAGCGAGACTCTGCCTCAACAACAAAAAGAAACAAAATTATAAAAAAAAGTCACAGAGACAGAGTAGTGGGAGGTGGGGTTGGGGCAGGGAGAGCAGCTGGCTAGGAAGGAACAGGAAGGAACTGTTTGGGGTGATGGAATTGTTTTCTTTCTTGGTGGTTAAACAACTGGATGCATTTGTTAAAATGTAATTCCCTCCCAAAAGGCTAACCTTACTGTTTAAAATCTATACTGTAATAAACCTGGCTCAAAAGAACAAGAATAGGGACAGAGCGAGGAGCATGTCAGGGGCTCAGTGAATCCTGGGAGTGGTAACAGATGAAGGCAGAAACCTGGACATGGCGGCACACACCTGTGATCCAAGCACTCAGGAGGCTGAAGCAGGAGGATGGCTGTGAGTTCGAGGTCAGCCTGAACTACATGGCAAGACCTTGATGTGTCAGTAAGATCATTGACTTCTAAGGGGATTCTGAAAAGGACAGCAGCCCTCACACAGGCCAGCAAATAAAACACAGCTTCCTTTCTACCAGACCCAAAGCAGGAAGTTGTGGGCAGTTCATAGGGTACCTCGTGTGACAGGCGTGTGAGGCCTGCCTGAGATGGTTCAGAGGAGACCCAGCTGACCCAGACCATGAACATGAGATTTAATCAGCTGAAATCATGACTAAGCTTTTCCTGGGAGGGTCACAATGGCCTGGCTGGTGGCCGTAACTGACACTAATAAATAAAAGCCTCTTAGGGTTCATGCTAATCCAGGTGTCCCACTTTCGGAGCAAGGTGACACAGGGAGCATGCTGGGCACCAGAGGGCAGGACACAGCAGGAAGACGAGGTAGGCCAAGCCAAAGTAACGTCAACACCTAAAGTATTTATTCAGGTATCTTCCAACTTTTTACATGATACATTCCAAATTTTTCGAGCTGTCCAGAGATATTAAAGGGTTAGCTAATTATTAAACAGATTTTCCCTGATATGAAAGTGTGTTATAAACATTTCTACAATTAACATAAAACGTGTGGAATGAATTGGGAAACTAAAATGCTTCCTTAGGAGGTGGGGAAGATGGCCAGCTCAACATCAGGAATCAGAGGGTGTGTGTGTATTGCAATTTCACCTTCTCCTAGGCCCTGACTTCCGTGTGGAGCGGAATCCTACGAGGTCAGGGCCGAAGGCAGGCGCACTAGTAGATCTGGTGATAATGCTTCTAACCTCCTTGGACAAAACTGGTCTAAGTTTGAAGCATGGTAAATGTATGGAGAAAAGCCCAAAACAGCTGACTTTAAAAGCTAAGAAACGTTGTATCAAAGACCCAAATAGACAGGAATCATTCTTTCCACAGCCCAGTTAGATTGTGTAAATGAAAAAGGGACCCAGAAAAATTCGAAACTGAGACATGGATTCTAATCTGGCATTTCTTCTTGTTAGATCTCCTTGGCTTTGTGAGCCAGGCCCGAGGGGTTACTTAATTCAGGCCTCCTTTTAAGAGGGACTCTGTCACGTGTGGCCTCGCAGAGATGGAGCTGCGGGGAGCAACATGGAAGAGAAATTCAACAGGGGCTGAGTCGCAGGGTCGCTCGCCTTGGTCCAAACACTCAAGAGCCTCTCGCTGTTCACTTGATTTGGTTCCCCTGAGAGGCTGCGGCTCCTGCCACCCGCCCAGTGTGTGCGTTCGGTCCTGGACCACATACACCAAGCAGGGTGGCTGTGTGACTGTCAGTGGGAAGCTCTGTTCCTGAGTGGCTGTCATCTAGGAGGCACCTCTTAGTCAGAACTGAAATGGCTAAGATCGGGAAGCCTGGGTGCCGAGTGTCCCGATGTCCTAAGTGAGCGTGAGGCACCTCTGCTCCCGGAAATGCTGGCAGGGTGGCACCCATGCCCGAGTTCTCACCTCCTCACCTTTGTGAGTATCTGACCTAGATGCACACATGCCTCAGTCTAGCCTTGGGGAGAACAGAGATATGTCACTACCTGAAAAAACAGGAGAGTTTTTAACTTTTCAAAAAGCCCTTTGAGTTTTCTCGAAGCCCAAAGTCCTGGCCGAAGGAGAAGGGCGGCAAGCCCGAGCCAGGCCTGCGGAGCTGCAAGGCCCAGGCGACGCGGGGCCCGGGACGGCGCACCAGCTCCGGCGCCTCCCACACAGGTGCTCCAGCGGCAGGCCCCGACCTCCCGACCAGTGCTGTCCTCAGAGGTAGGCAACGCCCGGCCCCAGGCTGAGTCACAGAGAGGAGTCAGGAGGTGCGGCCCTGGCAAGACACAGGCACAGCTCCCGCCCGCCTGCGGGCTCCACGTCCTGCGTTCACTCCCGGAGGGCCGAGCTCCAGCCCGGGGAGTTTCCTCGGTGGATCCTCAGACCTGACTTGGGACACATGAGGGGTACAGTGCAACGGAATCTGTCCCTGGAGCCTGAAACTATAAAAATAAAACTGGGAAGGAAAATTTAAATAGACTTTATTTCAAAATTCAGCAGAACTATTTCCCATGTTCTTCCTTAAAAAGCCATCGAGGCTACAAAACTCCAAGTTCATATTCTTGGTGGCGAAGTGATTATAGATGCTGCCAGTCAATGCCAACCAGAGTCTGGTTTGCCTCCTGCGCATGCCCGATTTCCTCCGTGATGCTGTGCTGGTGCCAGAGCTTCTGGATCTTCCTAAACCGATCTTTGCACAAATGCAAAGGGTTCCCCCGTCTGAAAGGAAGACACGACACTGTCTCTCACAGTCCTCATTCGCCAGGCCCCGAGGCCCTCAAGGCCCAGCAGGTGAGAGCAGCTGGCGGCAGGGAGGAGACAGCACCTGGGCTGCACCCGCTCGGGGAGGGGAGTGGGGTCTGGGCGAGGGGCGCAGGCACACCTCCGCCCGCCTTGTGGGGACAGGTCGGGGAAAGAAGGGCAGGGCCAGCATGCTGCGCAGGGCGGCTCCAGGCAAGCACTCCGCGGTTAAGTCCACTTTTGCCGGGTAACCTGAGCCAGCCCTGGGTCCCCCTGGCAGGACCCTCTTCTCTGGGCTGAGATGACAGCATCTGGGCTGGGATGACAGCATCCTCACCAGGTGGCACATGGCCTCGGGGCACAACCTGCACCAGGGGCCAGAAGCAGCTCCTCCGTGTAACCTGCCTGGGCCTCCAGCCTCCACTGTAGCAGACTTCATCTCCTTGGGGCAGAAGGAGGGTCTAACAGAAGGGCTTTAATCCTGCCTGGTGACAGCCAGCGTTTCACTCAGGACATAGGGCAGCTCGCAGCAGAGGCTGCTATGTGCAAACATGTTACCTCTTGTCTTCTCTGTCCCACATCTTTATCCTCCAGGTCCTCATGCAATCATGAGACAAAACTTTTTTTTTTTTGAGACAGGGTCTTGCTTTGTAGTTCAGGCTGGCCCTGAGCTCACTATGTAGCCCGGGCAAAACCTGAACTTAGCAACCCTCCTGCCTCAGCCTCGTAAGTGCTGGGATTACAGGCTTGAGCCACCAAGCCCAGGATTGTTGTATGTGGTTACCAGGGATCGAACCAGGGACCTTGAGCTTGCTAGGCAGGCGCTGGAACTACTGAGCTAAATCTCTGGCCCAAACAAAACTTCTTAGCAACTGAAATTTTCCTTTCTGTCACGCGGAGGCCCGGGGCTCCCGGTTAACAGATGTGAGAATGGGTTGCTCCATCCTGCTTTGAGCCGGACAGAGGTGAGTGCAGCTTGGGCCACTCTGTGCTACATGGAATCAGGTGGCCCTGCCTTTGAGCACGGCTTCACAAGGCGGAGAACAGCACCTTGCCGGGCAGAGTCCATGGGCACACAGCCCGCAGAGTCCAGGAAGGGTCTTACCTGAGTCCCTGGTCAGTCTCTCCGTAGTCGTCCAGGTAAGGAGGAGAATAAAAACAGCCTTTGGTTTTGCCGGCCAGAAACAGCACCTGACACTCTCGTACTCTGTGGAGAGAGCGTTGTACACTGTCTGCTGACAGCCAGGGCCTGGGTCTGGGCCGCCCGCGAGGGAGGTGCTCAGAACAACCTCCCGCCAGACCGCGGCAACGGCACTGACTGCGGACGGGTTTGTAAAGCGCCAGCCTCCGGGTCGGTTTCCCAAGGAATCACGGTGACAAACACTGCCTCAGACATGACCACACTGCACCTCTAGGGGCCACACCATGGAACAGAGTGCAGGGCACAAGTAGTAGAATTTTAGTGTTAAATGTGATACAGATCGTCGAGTCCAAGAACAAAATAGGTACTGATACTTTAACGCTATTTATGTTTGTTGTTAAATTTTGAGGGAACATCAATATTTTGTTGCTACATCGCTGAGTTGGCCAGGCTGGGCTTGAACGAGCAGGCTCAGGGCCCTCCGCCCCCGGGAGGCCTCACCTCAGGAAGATGCCCGCGCCCGAGCCGCAGGAGTAGGTGTGCGCCGTGCAGGCGCCGACGTCCTCCCCCTCCAGCTCCGTCTGGCAGCAGTAGCTCTGCGAGCACAGCAGCGTCCCGCACACGAGGCACAGCGTCGGGGCTCTGCTCTTATCGCCGCCCGACTTGGGGCACCTCCGGGATGAAGAGCAAACACAAAACCGCACATCAGAGCGCAACCCGTGCACCGGGGCACCGGGGAGCAGTGGGAGAGCTGGCGGGAGAAGCCCGCGGAAGCGACATGGCCATGTCCCACACAGCCGGAGACGCAGACCCTACAGTCAGCCCGCAGCAGGAAGTGGACTCCAAGACCACAGACTGGGACCGCTGTGGGACTCACAGCTGGAGAAGCAGAAATAAGCCTTCTGCAGGGGAAAAAGACACATCGCTTGTGCTAGTGTCACAGAATGGGTCACGACCGAGTGGTAACAAGCAATGTCACACACCCAGGTCTCAGAAGAGATGCGTAGTGAGACACGGCCACAGCGTAAGCATGGGGCTGTGCCAGTTACACGCCAGCACGCCAATCCTGTATGCTGGCTGCTCAGAACACAGGGCCTGTGGGGCGGGGGCCACTGCCGGGGACAGAGAGCGGCAGTGGAGACAAGGCACCCAGGGCCTTAGCTGCTCAGGCTGACGGCGTGTAAAGACCACCGAGGGCACTCACTGCTGTAAAGTGCCGCCATTCCTCAGGCGGACTCTCGGTCGCACCTGCCCCGCATCCCTTACCCTGCGGCATGGCGTGACGCACGGCGGGGGGCGGTGCTTTATAAATAGGTCAGGGCACGTACTGCTACAGCAAGAGCTTCTACACTTGATCTTGGCCAAAAGGCTGAGAAGCAATACAGCAAGAGCTTCTTACCGAACGGAGCAAAGAACCACCACCCAACCCCTCGGTTCTTAGTAGAGAGCTGAGTGTTTCCAGCTCAGACTTACGAGAAATTGGATGCTTGATTGATGAGGCTGCTGTAATCCTCTGGAAGGTCTATTAATTTGTTAGATTCTCTTGGATAGCTTGAAGAGAGGTAAAAAAAGACTCAGTTCTTAAGAGGGCATCTTATAATGATAGGGTAAGTCTTTTTTTTTGGTTTTTGGTACTGGGGGATGAACTCAGGACCTTGAACACGAAAGAGATGCAGAACCACTGAACTAAACCCTCGGGCTCTGATCGTAAGTCTGAGCTTAGTTCAAAAAACACAAGAAGACCGAACCTTTGTGACCTCACGCTATGCTAGCGGTGGAAGAGTAAAAACCAAGGTTGTATTCAGAGTGCCATGTCTTAGGTCCCCATCTCCACTCAGGGCACAGACAAGGTCCTCAGTATCTGGCCCGTTTAAGCAAGAATTTAGCAGTTAGAGGAAAGAAGGGGGTGAGGAAGCTGCGCGGCCTCTCCCTGCACACGCAGTATGGGGAGAACCCAGCACAGCACCCGGGACAGACAAGAGCGCAGGGCGCCACTGTCAGGCGTGATCTCAGGGCAACATGAACTGGAACACAACTAGAGATAACAAGCTACACGGATTCTATGACTTAACTCAGAAAAACTCAGATCCAGCACCGAGCAGAATCCGAGGGCCACCGTCACTTCCACATGCATGTGGAACCCCTGGGGGGACGTGGTGTGGGCTCTCACTAGTTCACCTACACGAAGACAAGGCGGGGGCTCCCCTGGGGCGAGCACTCTTCACCCACATCACGTGGAGAGCCCTGGGGTGCACACTCGCTAGGACGTTCCCGCCTGCGGAGCAGGACTTGCTGGAGCGGCTGCAGTGTGGTTGGGGCTCCCAAGGGCGTCCCGATGGGCACCCCACGTTGAGAACTATGTGGAACCACATTAGACTGGTGATTTTCATTTATGAAAACTGAAGTTTTATTCAGTTTATCCTAATAAAATTGGACACATCCTCCCCTCAAGCTCCATTTCTGGGTATGTAAAAGTAAACAGAACGACAACCACCTCTAGTCTTCTGATTTTTAAGTGTGATGTGCTTAGCAGAACCAAAGGGGTATTAGCAGATAAAATACAGATGGTATCCCCTGGAGGATCACGCTTCACTGTGAAGTCAGAATAGAGCTAATGCAAAAAGGAGGGAAAAAAAAGAAAAAAGACAAAGATGGGCTATGGTTTGATAGTTACTAAAGGTTAATGACAAGCACATGAAATCTCACTATATAGTCATTTTATTTTTGCAGTCTGAAAATTTCCTTAATACGAGAAACAGGGGGTGGGGATTTAGCTCAGTGGTGCTGCTGCCTGCCTTGCAAGGTCACGAGTTCAATCCCCGGTACTGCAAAAAACAGAGCTAAGACTAGAAGAGGATATACGTGTGTGTGTGTGTGTGTGTGTGTGTGTGTACACCACAGGTCTTTCTTTCCCTTCCTTTTTCCCTTCCCCTCTTTCTCCCTCCCTCTCTCTTTTCCTTTCTTTTCTGAAACAGGCCTCATCATGTAGTCCAAGCTGGGCCTGAACACCCAGTGAGCCTCCTGCCTCGGTTCCCGAGTGCAGGATGACAGCTGGGCACCAGCATGCGTGGCTTAGTCTTTCCGAGACTGGATCTCACTGAGGCGCCAGAGAGGCTCCGCCTCCGAAGCAGCTGGAATTACAGGACTGAGCCGCTGCAATGACGAGGCCCTCCACGTGCTACAGGAGACATTTCAGAACATAATAATCCGTTACCTCTTCTGCTTTTTTTTTTTTTTTTTTTTGAGACAGAGTCTCACTATGTGGTTCAGGCTGGCCTTGAACTCATGCCATGATGACAGGCGAGCACCACCACTCCCGGCCTGTCCTCAGTCCTGACTCTACAGAACCGTGTGACTCCCTAACACCTGCCCGCCAGCAAGACTGTGACACCTCTAACTTACCTTATTGCATCTCTTCCACCTTCTAGATAGCGTTTAACTTCATCATTGTGACACCAACTTAATACAGAGAGGAAAAAAATAGAACGTTTTTATTTTGAAAAGGCTGGAACGAGAATGGTTTGTCTCCTATAGCTTTAAAAAGGAAAATAACCTTTTTAATATATTTACTTCATCAAAAGAAGCCTGGGAAAACTCCATGATTTGTCTGTAACTTTTTACAACTGGAAGACTATTTCTAAAAGCAAGAATGCATAAACTTTGCAGCTACATACTGAATTACCCTGCTAATCTGAATGCACCAGAAGAACTGGTCTAAATTAAAGACAAGTGCATACTATCTACAGCCTAAGCCATCTGGTTTTATGTGGTGCTAAGGATTGAACTCAGGGCCCCGGGTGTGATATGCAAGTGCTCAGTGCTAAGCTACCCACTCGGCTTTTCCCCCTTGCTCCTGAAGGCTGAACCCAGAGGCAAGTCTGTCTCTACTACCAATTTATAGCCTCATCCTGTCCTATAATTTTATCTTGAGACAAAGTCTTGCTAAGTTGCCCAGGCTGGCCTTAAAGTTGTAATCCCCCTGCCTCAGCTTTCCAAACAGCTGAGATTCAGGTGTGCCACGGCAGTGCCTGGGGAAATGTCAAGTCTGCTATTTCTAAATCTAACAGTTCTGTGGCACTCAGCACATTCACAGTGATGTATACCTCCCATGTGAAGTGTAGAACAGCGCCGCTATTCCCTCCTCTTTCCCAAATGACACTTTTTTTTTTTTTTTGAGACAGGGTCTCGCTTTGTAGTTCAGGCTGGCCCTGAGCTCACTATGGTGCCCAGGCAAGCTGCCGTGAACTCAGCAATCCTCCTGTCTCTGCCTCCCGAGTGCTGGGATTACAGGCGTGAGCCACCACGTCCGGCATTGTGGTATGCGGTGTTGATTGTTGGTGGGCGTGAGTCTCCACACCCAGCATTATATGTGGTCACCAGGGATCGAACTCAGGACCTTGTGCTTGCGAGGCAGGCGCCAGAACCACTGAGCTAATCCTCCGGCCCCAAATGACACTTCTCATTAAACACCTCAGGCTGCCCTCTAGGCTGCTGGCAGCCACAGTCACCTGTCTCCTCAGTGTATACATCAGTGAGGCGGGGCTACACAGTATCTGTCTTCTAGTGACTGGCTTATTCCACTCAGCACAAGTTTCGTCCATGGTAGGCCTGTGTCAGAGCTTCCTCTCCTGTTAAGGCTGAGTAATATCCTAGTGTGTGCACACCCACATTTTGTTCTCCACTCATCTGCCGATGAACACCTGGGCTGTTTCCACGCACTGGCTATGGTGAAAAAGCTGCTACAAACATGGTGGTGTTAGTATTGACTCATGTTGGCACTCTGCTCCTTCCTCACTGCCAGCAGAAGTGCCAGATGGCCAGTCACTCTATGCTTAGTTTTCTGAGGAACTCCCATACGACTCCCTGGACCACATCCTTTTTACTCTTTTTTTTTTTTGAGACAGGGTCTCACTTTATAGTTCATGCTGGCCCTGAGCTCACTATGCAGCCCAGGCAAGTCTTGAACTCAGCAGTCCTCCTGCCTCTGCCTCCTGAGTGTTGGGATTACAGGTGTGAGCCACCACGCCTGGCTCATCCTTTCTATTCTGAACACCAGTACATGGGCATACCAATTCCTCCACATTCTTATCAACAGATTGTTTTTCTTAAAACAAAACCTAAACCCCCCAAAACAAAAACCCCAAAATTATAGAAGGAACTAAAGTTGGCAGAGTATAGATACCTGCACACTCATGTTTACTGAGGCACAGCGCATAACAGTCAAGATACGGAGCCAGCCTATGTGCCCACTAACAGAAGAACGGAGAAAGAATCGTGATATATACACAGTACAGTATCAGCCACAGAGGATGAAATCTTGGTATTTGCAGGAAAATGGATGGATGTGGAGATTACGGTGTTGAATAAAATAAGCCAGACTCAGACAAATACTGCATGTTCTCCCTAATATGTGGAATCTAAAAAAGATTATTAGGTAAGAGGAAGATGGGGAAGAGATGTAAGGGAGGGTAATGCGGGATATATATGATCAAAATAGATCAGAAGCTCTGAAACTCAACATTCTGTAAAATTAACTGGCACTAATAATAAAAGGAAAAAAGGTATATATTACTAAGACTCCATTAGAGCACTCCCCGACAAA
Organism: Thryonomys swinderianus; assembly: GCA_004025085.1. Taxonomy (NCBI): domain Eukaryota; kingdom Metazoa; phylum Chordata; class Mammalia; order Rodentia; family Thryonomyidae; genus Thryonomys; species Thryonomys swinderianus. Next base: position 58,171 of record PVIC010003186.1, read on the forward strand.
CAAAACCCATAGCTGTCCCTGCCATGCACAAAGTGGTACCTGTTTCCACCCTCACTAGCGACACCGAGCATCTGTCCCTGTGCTCGCTAGCCGCTTGTCTGTCTTCTTTGGTGAAATGCCCACTTAAGCTCTCTGTCCATTTTTTAACCGGGTTGTTTTACATTTCTGCTGTCATCCGTAGGAGTCTCAGACAGACAACTCCTAATAGGGGCCCCTAGTGAGTGACTGGCAAACACTGTCTCACGTCCACAGAACAGCGATGCCTCTTAGCCAGTCGCTGGCTTGATGCCACTGAGGTGAATTCCTCGAGTCTTTAATTTCTCAAATAGAAACCAAGGACATTTGATAGCTTGTCCTTAAGGTTTCTTTAGGCTTTAAAAATCTATACAACAGAGTCCTTAACAAGTAAGTTCAATTAACATTTCTCCCACTATGCCATTTATGCAAATCTGCATACCAGTGTAGCAAAAATCTTATCCAAAAGCCAAATCTTTAGCTACAAAACCATTGTTCTAATAGTTAGAATTCTAATAGATTATTTGAGAATTTTGCCATGTATGTGAAAATCTAAAGTTGGCTTCATAAAGCTCTTCTATATTCTGTAGAAAAGTACATGATTGTTACCTTTCAATCAGCGAATTCATTATCTCACTATTTTCTTGAAAAAGGCAAATGAGGTTGGTCGGTAGGGAAAGATAGTTACATAGATGTTCAAAATGGCTTGTTCCTGAAACTGCAAGTGGAAAAGAAAAGAGCACTGTATGTAACACCAGCAGCACATCCTGTATGGGTGTAAGCAGCAGTAGAGTTAAAATAAAACAAAAGAGTTAGATTTGCGATGTGTGTGACTCGCAGGAAATCGGCAGGTGATTCTGACCCCAAACTGGGCACAGTCTTCCACTATCACAGCTTAGCAAATGCACAGTGGTGCAGCCGCACAAGCTGCCGCACAGGGTTGTTGTGAACACGAAATGGCAGAAATAACATGTGGGTGGCTCTGGGAAAGTTTGCAGCAGGACACAGGTAGAAGATGGTTTCTTCACAAGAGACAGACTCACGCGTGACTCTGAGCATCTCTGTACATATGCTGGAGCCTACACTCTCCCTGTGGTGCCTGGGCAATGAACAGAGGGAGGGGCCAGTCAAGTTTTTAGGGGGCAGCGGTATACACAGGCACCCTCAGGCCAGCGCCAGGCCTGGTTGGAAAGCAGACCTCTGATGAAGGCAGCCTGTACACTGCTTTCATAAAACTAGTCAAAAGAAAGCACGGGAACAACTGAAACAAAAAAAATCCATTCTCATAGTAAAATCAAACTGAACGTGTGTTTTGGTATTCTAAATGTTAAGGTCATGTTTCAAATTGGAAGTCACTCAAATGTCACTTTTTAAAATCTAAGAAACAGTATGGACAAAATAAAATCCAGCAGCTTAATATCTAAAGGCAAAATCAAAGATTTTTATGGGAGAAGCACTCTGCAAATACAATGGCAATGGTGAATTAGAACAGCTTAGTCTTGTATTTACTGAGCTTCAAATTGAATGCAGACCCAGACATAATTTGCCATAGTCAATTAGCTCTGCTCTGCTCTTAGCTTTCATTTTTTATAAGTCATCTCTATTCTAAACTGCTGCAGTGAAAAGTCTACGGATGATTTTACATTTTGAAAGAGATAAGACAGTACCTTTCATGTCGGACGGAGCTGGAACTCCGTTTAGGTAATGAAAAAACAAAGCCGAGCACTTCAGGAAAGGCATGATGCCAGCTTTGACATTCTTCCACAGGTGCCAGCCAGAGGGCGTTTCTTTCAAGGCACTGAAAGCCAGGAAACAATTCTTAGGAAGCCAGTAGGGAAAGATCACCCCGAAGACAGTGTCCACTAGGCTGGTGGGGCCCAGGCCATCACATGACGGCAGGCTGAGCAGTGACGCAGCCACAGAAAGAAAAGCCACCAGCTACTCCAGCGTCTCGTGCATGTGGGTATTACACTGACAGACCAGCCTCACCCAACTGTGGCGTGTGGTTACCAGGGTCCAATTCGGGGTCTTGCAAAGCAGACGCCGGAAACACTGAGCTAAATCTCACCCCAACTGTCTAGTTGTGAGAACAATATTGAAATTTAAAATTAACGGGCCGGAGGGTTAGCTCAGTGGTTCTGGCGTCTGCCTCGCAACGGCAAGGTCCTGAGTTTGATCCCCGGTAACCACATACAATGCTGGGCGTGGAGACTCACACCCACCAGCAATCAATACCACATACCACAGTGCCGGGCGTGGTGGCTCACACCTGTCATCCCAGCACTCGGGAGGCAGAGACAGGAGGATTGCTGAGTTTGAGGCTTGCCTGGGCTACATAGTGAGCTCAGAGCCAGCCTGAACTACAAAAGCGAAAAAAAAAAAATTTAAAATTAACATGCTGCCCAGGACACTATCTGCTGTAGTTTTAAGCATGTTTATTCTGGAACACATCATTCATGACTCCTCCAACTATTTCCTGTAGGCAATTCTTTCCTAATACAAATACTATGAGAATGCCTATCTTTCTATGGCTATTGATTTTTCTGTATGTTGATTATTTCACTAGCATACATTTTCAAAAATGGGATAATTTAGTCAAAGAACAAACATATATAAAGGTTCTTCATATACACTCTCAAAAATTTGAGCGTAAGTGTGTGCTTGAGCTCCACAACTCCACCAATATGTGACATTCTAATGTTTAACTACTCCTGCTCCCAGCTATTATCTTAAAGATATGCGCTGCCAGTTCAGCTGGCTTTTCAGGATTCCTAACAAGGCAATCTGTGCTGTAGGGAAGCAACTCCAAAGTACATCTATCACCTGGTCCGCAGCAGAGTCAAGGAGGAAGCCAGGCTGTCACCACCCTTCCCTAAGTGGTTTCCAACTGCACCAGGTACATCAAGGTCTTGCGGGTCAATCCCGCCTCTTTTTTTTTTTCTAAACATGCCCAAAGACAGCAGCTTCCCTCAGTAACAAACTCCTTCTGCATGCTGACCCCACTAATGTCCAGGGAAAGCCCGTCACGAAAGGGTCATGGTCTCACCTTCCTGTGCACTGCTGAAGTATTTTATACAAAGCAAGCACTGCTAGCTCTTCTTCACCAGTCAGGTTTTCCTGATCCATGCCATTCTCTTCTGAAAGATAAGGCCACACCGCACACTGTCATTCCCTGTAGGGTTGATGACCATGCCACCTCTGCATAAGGGATGGCCCCACAAGCTACAAAGAACTTGGATCCTTTAAGCAGGGGTGCATCCTGGTCTCCATCGAACCGAAGTGGGCCAGGAGGGCAAAGTACCTCTAAACATCCGAGAAGCAGGAAGTATGAACGCCAAAGATATATTAGCAATGGGACATCCACAGATATGGAAGTTCAAACACAATCCTAAGGGATCTAACCACTGTGCTATTCAACTACTAATGAACTTAGGGAATGAAAATAGAAACACTGACATTGTTAGAGGATTTTAAGAAGAGAAAGAAATCTGTTTTGAAATTTTTTTCATGAGATTCAGCAGAAAAAGAAGTTAGCCTGATTATATTATTCTCCAATGCATTTTCCTAAAAATCTTTCCTCGGGCCAAGGGTTAGCTCAGTGGTTCTGGTGCCTGCCTCGCAAGCGCAAGGTCCTGAGTTTGATCCCCGGAAACCATATACAATGCTGGGCGTGGAGACTCATGCCCACCAGCAATCAATACCACATACCACAGGGCCAGGCGTGGTGGCTCACGCCTGTAATCCCAGTACTTGGGAGGCAGAGACAGGAGGATTGCTAAATTCGAGGCTTGCCTAGGCTACAGAGTGAGTTTAGGGCCAGCCTGAACTACAAAGTGAGACTCTGTCTCAAAAAAAAAAAATCTTTCCTCTCTCTGAGACAGTCCTCCTGTCTCCCGCCTTGGCTTGGGTTACTGTGCCTAATACCTCTTTTCCCCTGTCTATTTATTTTGATGGTTTACAAGTACACATTTGTATTACACACTGATTATACTCCTTGCAGGGAGCTGGTGCATGGACATAACCTGGCTAATACTTTCTGGCTGAGCAAACGCTAAGACTTCCTTCAAGACGCTGAGGGACAGGTAGCAGTTACCTATACACGAGGTCAGTAAGATCTGCACGACATGCGCCATGGTAACCAGGTGGAAGATGTGAAGGTCTCCCGTGCTGAGGCTGATCCCTGAGAAGTCCTGGCACTGCAGGGCAGGGAAAGCCAGCACCAAGCTCACCTAGGCACAAGACACAGTGATGTCAGACACACGCATCTCCTCTCACGGCCAATCAGCACCTCTGTACTACTGCAGCCTCTGGAGCTCAGGCTCCCCTGAAGATCTCTTTGCTTAGGGTGTGCACATCAGAACATCACCCAGAACTGGCTGAATGCTGTGACTCAAGAGGCCAAAGGGTCCCAATGGGTGGGACCCCTTCATTTACCCAGGGGTCCTCCACATACATCTATCATTAGTAAAAAGAACACTTAAAATCCTTCCAGGGAACAAGCAATGGACAATGTATGGTTTTTTAACAACAACAAAAAAAGATCTCAATATAAATCTCAGCTTCTTTTCTATGAGCTTTAAGTAAGTTAACCTCCCTTCGCCTCCCGTTGGCAAATCAAAACAAATACACGGGTGTTCTGATGCCTTTGGCAGCAGGGCTGGTGGGTGAGTGTGAGCACAGGCAGGGCCCAAGAAGAGCCTCTGCAAGCCCCTGGCTGCTGGTATGGGGTGGAGGTGGGCTGGCGTGGTCACACCAGTGGGAGCAACGATAGCCCACATTTACTAGGAATACACTGCTCTGAACTCTACATCGATTATCCCACCAGGCTGGGAAACCACCCAAAGAGGCAAGGATCAGAAACTGGGGGCGGAGCTGATGGGACAGAGGTGGAGGCTGGTCTGTGTGGCAGTGGACTCTGGAGCCTGTGCAGCAACACTCAGGGCAGGTGGGGCTGAAGCTCGTCACCAGGAGCAGGGCCAGACACATGTCCTGCCCAGTGTGCCTGTGCAGCAAAGGACTTCCTTCAAGATGCTCAGGAGAGGTAGCAGTTATGCCCCTCTCACTGAGTCCCCAAAAGGGTTGTCTGCCACCAGTTAGTGTAACTGTGTGGGCTTTCAAAAAGGCACAAAATACCATGTGGACCAGCAGCCATCATCATCCTTCCAGCATTAATTTTACCTCTTCCTAGGGTAAGAGCAGAGAGATTAAGTTACTGTCGTGAGTCACAAAGCAAAATAAGGGAGGGAGGGAGGGAGGATGTCCAGACTCCCAGATCACGAGGTGCCTTAATACTTTCTTTTTGAGACTCATCAAAGATTCCACACAAAATGGTAATTGTGTCATATGACAACTCCTGCATATCTACCCTACTCAAACCTCAATTCAAGCTAGGTAGAACAATGAAGAAAAACTAAGCTAGAGGACACCCACCAACAAATGAAACATGTCGATATCCAGTATGCATGGAACATCGTCGTAGCTATCATTAGGCACCAATGCTAAAGATTTAAAGAAAAATACATTAGTATAATGTATGTGTCAGCATAAAGGTATGTATGTAGTTTACCGTTTTGCAAGCTACATATGAATTTATGAGCCAGTTTCTATAACAGTACCACCAAATATTTCATTTGTAACTAAGAGAAACTATAATACTAAAAATTATTTCAGATGAGAAATTACCATTAGATACAGGGCATACATATTTTTTTGCAGTACTGGGAATCAAACTCAGGACTTATGCTTGCCAGGCAGATGCAGCAGCACTGAGCCACCCTCCCAGCCCCACGATACACATGTTAATACTTACATGCAAAAAGTTTACAAAAGTGTCTTTGTACCACTGGAAGTGACACCACTGTCCAATGTGCTGCTGCAAATCTTGTCAGTGACCTAAGACAGTCATCCTGAAACAGAGAAAGTGACACAATTATCAAACATCTCTTCTCTAAGGAATGTTGCTTCTAAGGACAATGGCTGTGCAAATAATCAATCACATCTTGGGCTGGGGATTTAGCTCAGTGGTTCCCGCATCTGCCTGGCAAGTGCAAGGTCCTGAGTTTGATACTAGATACCACATACCACAATGCCAGTGGTGGCTCATGCCTGTAATCTCAGCACTTGGAGAACTGCCTAGAGTTTGAGGCCTGCCTGGGCTACATAGTGAGTTCAGAGACTGTCTGAATTACAAAGTGAAAAAAAACACCCTGCAAAAAACAATTGAGTCTCTACAGGGGATGGAGTGGGACCCAGGGCATCTCTCACGACAGGTCTTCAACAAGGTCAGTGTGGTGGGAACAGCAGCTATGTCCTTGTTGCCCTCTGGAAAGAACCAAACACCTGTACAGACAGCGACTAGCCAGCAACACAAGCCTGAAAAGGTTGATGTGGCATTTCCTTGTATTTATTCTAGAGAGACTCTAAAACATGAAAACTGTCACAAATATTGGGGAAACTACAAAAAAGGACAGATCCAGAAATCAGGGTGCCTGGATCCATTTACAACTGTCAGGAAGAGTAAGTAGCACTAAGAAGAAAGGAAGTGATACAGGTGAAAATCAATTATGATCGAGTATACATGTGATCAAGTGTAAGTATGATTGAGTAAAAAACTGATATGAGTTTTGCTCCTGTTTATTCTCTACCTTTGCACTTTTAGGAATGCTGTTTGAGTAAATGAATACTATGGATCTAGATGTTGGTTTTGAAGCTCTTTAAATGAAAACTCTCTCCTGCTCTCAAACAGCTTAAAAGCCTGGGGGTAGGGCAGGAGAAGTTGGGAGGGTTAGAGAGGTGTCTTAGGGAAGGCAGAAGAGCTTGCTCAGCATCCTAAAGAGCAGGAGCCACTCTGGGCAGAGCAAAGAGAACACGTGAAGTTCCGGGAACCAGCACTTGGGAGCCTATGTGACTGGACCAGGGGTGTGGGGATTGGTAGAAGTTGATAACGGGGAAGCAGGTTAAGATGTTTCTAAAAGCATGAATATGATTGGTTGCTTTTTGGAGGAACTCTTCTGCTAACACACAGGGAAGGGTGAGATCAGTACAACTAGATGAGATGATATGCAGCCCGGTGCAGTGGCGCACGCCTGTCATCTCAGCACTTTGAGGCAGGGGGATGACAAATTCAAACCCAGCCTAGGATATCAAGTGAAGTCCTGTATCCAAAATAAACATTATGAAAAGGGATGGGGAGATAGTTTACTGAAAATATCCCGGGTTCAATTCCATGTCTTTCTGTCTGTCTGTCTGTCTGTCTCTCTCTCTCTCTCTCTCACACACACACACACACACACACTGAAAAGACTGCCGACCAACTGATGTAAGGATGCAAATAAATGCTTAGCCTAAATGACAGAGCCAATAGCAATTCAATTTTCTGGTTTGGTCACCTGGATAACAGTGACTCTAAGTCCTGGAATACAGGAAGAAAATCAGATTTGGGTTGTTGGTCTTGACCTTTTAGGAGAGTTTGATGAAAAAATCCCAAGATGGTCAACAAGTAACAAGACACCTGACTGTAGATGAAGTGCGATTAGAGATACACGGGTAGAAATCACATGACTGTAACTGAAACTGCCTGGGCTGAATAGGGAGCACTGGACAGTGGAGCGGTACAGGCAAAGGCCTGTGGGCTTATTCCTGTACCAGCTACTGGAGGAAGGAGGAAGAACACACTGAGAGGAGCACCCAGGGAAGGAAGAAAAAAGCCAGGAGGCCTCAGAAAGCAGGGAGCAGATGGCTTTTGGAAGAAAGCAGATGCACGTTGAGTGAGCTGGACAGCGGGTGGCATATAACATGGTCAGCACTGTGTACCCAGAGAGGAGTGAGCCTGATCGGATGCTGCCCTCCCCATCTGTCCGGCATGTGCTGCGCCTAGCCTGACACGGACTTGCACATGTTCACATGCTCTTTATCAAACTGGTCAAGTGTAGCACAGCCTAGGTTCTGTTTTATATTTCTCGTGATAGCACTTGTAATTCAAGAATATGCTCCTTTGTTTTTAGGGTTTCCCCCATCTTTTTAAGTGTTTAAGCAATAGCTCTCGATGAAGAGGCATAGTTACTTCCAGAAGTCTACTTAAGGGCTGGGGATGTAGCTCAGTGATGCTGAACCTGTCTAGCAAGCACAAAGTCATGAGTTCAATCCCAGGTACCAAGCCCCAACCCAGGAAAAATCCCCAAAAATCTTTCCTTAGAAGAAAAATTAAGAAAATAAAAACCATAAACATCATTTCTTCTATATCCTAATGGAAATTAATTTTACTCTGAAAAGAGTGAACATGAGGTTAAATAACCGATTTCTGAGCTGGCCATGGTGGTGCACACCAGCACCTGAGAGGCTGAGGCAGGAGGATTGCCGTGAGTCTGAGGCCTGCCTGAATTACAGAAGGAGACCGTATTTTTTTTAAAAAAAGATTTCAGGTGGGAAGTTTGATTTCCACTTCTGCACTTCATGAATTGAGTAAACCAAGAACTTACCACCCTGCAAGGCAGAGGACCAAACAGTGGTTTATCTTCATCACTCAGAATTCTTTCTGCATATTAAAAATAAAAAGTGTAAAAATTTATGTACATATCATCAGAATTTAAAAAATCTAGAACAACTAATGTTTTTCTGCAGAACTAGTTGGAATTTTTAAATCATTTGGTAAGAACTGATTTTGAATGGAAAGTAAATATATACACAAATTCCCTTAATTGACAAAAGTCTATAACCACAAAGAAAACAAGCTCTCTGCTGTGGCTAGTGCACTACATTTCTTGGTTTTAAGGCTTTTTGTTTTTTCGTATGTGGTCTACTTTAAAGAGCTTACTTAAAACTAGGACTCTATGCACAATTCATATCAACACATGCTTGTGATTTACAGAGAAAGAGCTGTAAGCCTCTCACCTAGGCTCTGGATGGTGTATGCACAGCTACCCCAACACATTATGGGCACACGGGGGTCCTCTTCATTAGGGTGAAGTTTTAGCCCCACCTTGTAGGTAGCAGTTCCAAATGTTGTTAGCATTCCCTTTATACTTTCAGAATATGGGTTCCTAATGTGAACACATACAGGGTTAGCTCAAAACAGCATGTACGGATCAATGAAATGGTTCAGGTTGTGAGCAGCTTCTTCCTCTATGGGTGACAACTGTATGCAAAGACATACTTGTTTTGGTCCTAGGTTACTGATAGTTTGGTGGGTCCAAAAGTAGAAATAAGGAGACAAGTCACAATGTTTGGTGAACAAGTCAAAAGGTTTGGATTTAAAAGCCCTGACGTGCTGTCATGGACAAGCAGCCACAGGAGTGTAGCAGGCTGTCAGGCGGGCAGAGAGGAAAGGCCGGGGAGAGTTAAACATGCCACGTGGGCCCCGATCATCTCTTTCTCTCTCTCTCTCTCTCTCTCTCTGTTGATACTAGGGATCAGACTCAGGACCTGTGCTTGCAAAGAACGCACTGGAACCCCTGAGCTATATCCCCGGCTCCCAGGTTCTTCTTTAATACACTTCAATAAATACAATCACGAAGGCTTAAACTTCAGAATTTGGCTCAGGATCCCATGACATTTTATTCTGTAGTTTGTCAAATCATAGTCCTCCTAACTGCTGACTTAATTTTGTATTTCAAGTGGGTTAAATTTAAGAGAAAAAAGCGCCAGGCATGGTGGCACATGCCCATAATCCCAGTACTTTGAGAGGCTGAGGCAGGAGGATCAGTTGAGTTAGAGACCAGCCTGGGCTACATAGCAAGATCCTGTCTCAAAAAACACACAATGAAACAAGAAAAAACATGAAAAATCAAAACAAAAACAGAGAAAAATGGGTAAGGGGAGAGACAGCATAAAATAATATACTCACTGAGGATGAAAATCAGGCCTGAAACCTTCAGGGACTGGTAATTCATCCAAGTTCTCTGAATTCTTTGATGAGGCGGCAGCTACAGAAACAAACATTTTATTCCATTACTCCACAAATTTTAGTATTTCTATACATTTCAGTTATGTGAGTACAACAATTTAAAAAAATGTGCATAATATGTAAGTGCTGCCGGGTGTGGTGGCTCACGCCTGTAATCCCAGCACTCGGGAGGCAGAGACAGGAGGATTGCTGAGTTCGAGGCTTGCCTGGGCTACATAGTGAGCTCAGGGCCAGCTTGAACTACAAAGCGAGACCCTGTCTCAAAAAACCAAAAACCAAAAAACAAAACAAAACAAAAAAATGTAAGTGCTACATAAGGCACGAAAATCACTACTGCTCTGGTGACCAAGTGTTTTCTAGCATATGTGCTGCCGGAGTGAGCATGCATGACCAGAGCATTTCTTCAGCTGTCTGTGCCCTTCTCCTTAGAAACAGCCACTAGGGCTCAAAGAGATGTTACTCTTTGGTTCCTGTGGAAACAGATGTCACAAATCTGCTCACACTGCTCTCCCTTGAGTCCCAAGTGCAGCATGGTCCATGGAACCTTGGGGAGCCCTAAGTGCTGTGCACAGTACCATGAGCTGGCTAGAGACCAGGGCCGGCCCTTCAGCACCCAGTCCCCATGTTCCCTCCCTGCCCAGTTCCTCCATAGAGTGGGTGTGAGTGAGCGGAAGTCCTGCCCAACTCCACAGAGCCTGTGTGCTTTCCAGAGATGAACAGCAACACAGTATACTCAAATTCCATATATCAAAGCAGGAAAGATCAGAATGTACCAACTTTTTATTTATGCCCCGATTATTGTTTTGTTTGTTGTGTATTTGTTTTTTGTGCACTGGGGATTGAACTTAGGATCTTGAACTTGCCGGGAAGGTGATGTGCCACTGAGCTACATCCCCAGCCCTGTTAGGCCCATTACTTATCTTTTATTTTGCTTTTTATTTTTGTGTTGAGAATATAAAAAAACTCTACAGGGCTGGAGGGTTAGCTCAGTGGTTCTGGTGCTTGCCTCGCAAGTGCAAGGTTCTGAGTTCGATCCCCAGTAACCACATACAATGCTGGGCATGGAGACTCATGCCCACCAGCAATCAATACCACATACCACAGTGCAGGGCACCTGTAATCTCAGCACTCGGTAGGCAGAGACAGGAGGACTGCTGAGTTCCAGGCTTGTCTGGGCTACATAGTGAGCTCAGAGCCAGCCTGAACTACGAAGCAAGACTCTGTCTCAAAAAACAAACAAACAAACAAAAAAACCATACTACATTTTTAAATTAAAGTTTTCACTTTTAAATACTTTCAAATGATTTCTTCTGGAAATATTTTAGGGAAAAAAGAAAGCAGGATACCAGAACTTACTGGGAACATTTTCTTCTTTCCTAAGATGCTGTAATGCTTTCATTTGCTGAGATACTGTTCTAATCCACTGCATCAGATTTGGTTGGTCTGAAAAATTTAATCTGCTGGAAAAGATCATGGAGAACATTCAATACTCTACTGTTGCTTAATTTAATACTCAAAAGATTTGTTAAATCTTCACAGATGCACTACTTTAGACACACTTCAAGTATTTACAAGGCCAGGAAAAATTTGTTGTATTAAAAGAAAAGACAGAGTACATATTGGCCAATGGAAATGAAAATATACTGTCAAAATGTTAATTACACTGTTAACAATTTTTCCAAATTCTAGAATTTGCTAAAATTTCTTAAACATATCAGCACCATCATTCATATTTATGAAGTGCTTATTATGCGACAAGCTCCTAGAAAAGCACTGTATCATAATCATATTACAGTATCAGATTTAATCTTCAAAGTATCCCTAAAGAGAGGCCATCTTTACTATTTGTGTTCTACAGGTGAGAAAAATGAGGTGGGGAGCAATGCACCTGGAAGTAAGGTTGTGAGCAATAATTTCATTATTATGATTAATTTTTGTCTTTCTGAGATGGAGTTTTGCTATGCAGCTCAGGCTGGCCCAGAACTCAAAACTATCCTCCTGCCTCAACCTCTGAGTGCTGGGATTATAGGCATGCATCACCACACCTGGCTTGGGAATTTTAAACAGAGCAACAGATTTTCATTTTTTGGCCCTGATTCCTAAAGGTGATGTTGGCCAATGCATAGGAAAAAAATCTATTCAATTGTTAGGCTGCTCTGCCTCAACTTCTCAATTTTCTGAGCATCATTACAAAGCATGAGGGAGATATTTAAAGCAGGGTCCCTAAAAACAAAGAAGACAGCTTTTGTAAACATACAGGAATTTTATTTTCTGCAGCATTTATGCATGGATACGAAACTACTAAAATCTTGGGTTGGGGGATTTAGATCAGTGACACTGCTACCTGCCCCCCAAGTGGAAGGTCATGAGTTCGATCTCTGGTACTGCAAAAAAAAAAAAACAAAAAAAACCCCACATAAAACAAGAAATTATTTGATTTGGCCTATTCCTCGCTAGAAGCGAAAACCATACCGCACGGTGGTGTTAGAAGAAACGACTCAATGAAGAAGATGGGATAGGATCTGGAAACATGCAGCTGCACAGGCTGTTTCCCTCTTGGTTTATTACTTCATCATTTCAGAACAAACATGCTTTGTTCTAAGGTGTTTTTTTTTTTTTTTTTTTGCTTTTTGGAGACAGGGTCTTGCTTTGTAGTTCAGGCTGGCCCTGAGCTCACTATGGTGCCCAGGCAAGCCACCACGAACTCAGCAATCCTCCTGTCTCTGCCTCCCGAGTGCTGGGATTACAGGCGTGAGCCACCACGCCCAGCATTATATGTGGTAACCGGGGATCAAACTCAGGTCC
>PVIC010003187.1:0-35809 GCA_004025085.1 Thryonomys swinderianus
TAAAAGTTAATGTGTTTTCTGACAAGTAAACTGTACTCCACTAAAGAATGATACTTCTTGAAATTGTGTGCAGTAATTATCCTGGGATGAACTCAATGTTGTCCGTAAGATATTCATCACCTAATTAAATTTGAAACTAATTCTCCAGAAGAAAAGGTAGCTGACAGGAGATGTGTGCTGTGCTAGGGTGCAGTCAGTGGGCACATGTGGCTCTGGAATCTGAAATTTGGACACTGTTGGTTAACCTCTGATTCAGATCTCAGAAACTGGAAGCTATGGTCAACATCCAGGCTTTGGGCTTCTTCAGGCCTCAGTTTTCTTCATGAAGCAGTTCAGAACCTCTCCAGGACAATGTTGAATGCTACTGCAAGAGTAGTTCCCAAAAGCATATCAGAGAGAGAGATAATCAGCTTTTCTTATAATGGCATAAACATAAGAGTCTTCGGTTTAAGTGTCCTTCTCCTTTGATAAGATCTTATTCTGACATCCAGAAATGTAGAAGTTATTTAAATCTGACACTGGGCCAAATAGCAAAAATGTGAAAATAAGGAGCGATTTTATTTCAGGCCCAAAGTACATCTGAAAACCAAAAATGGAGTTTCTAAGACTCAGCTGCATACCAAGGTGAAGGCTTCGTTCAGATCATTTCAGTCCTGAAGGGTCCTGAGACCTACATACAATGAAAAATCGAAACCAGCTCCAGGGACATGGTTGACTTTGACCCCCACAGTAACTACACTAGGAGGAGACATTCCAGTTGCATGTAACTTTCATGCACACTAGCCTCTTCTTTGTTGCAACATACTTACAACATACAAAAGCATATGATTAAATGCATTAGATGCTAAGAAGAAAATATAACATATAAATATTGAACAAGACCAAATGAAGTTTTCTTTAGCAGTGTTGATATCAAAGTGTACTGACCACCACTCCCAGAAAGCCTTTTGCTTAGGATTCTATTCTGGATAAAAATTAGGAAGACTTAGGACAAGACCCATAAAACTCACAAATTCAAATTGGGCTGAGCCATTGAGAAAACTCTGTCCCTGCCACCATAGCACAAAGATTTCCTTAAAACAAAAGCTAAATCAAGAAAGTAGAAGATCATTTTGGCCACTAGCCTAGGCACTCTTGAGAAGTAGTAGCAGTCAAAGTCTGGGTAGGGCACACACAGAAAGGAAACCGTGTGCCCAGTTGTCAGCAATGAAACAAACATGAAGGATGGAGCAGGAACACTGAGGAGACCCCAGATACCTCAACCTCACTTAACATGGAGCACAGAGCACATAAACTTCGTGCTGATGGAACAATAAATACCACCACTCCAGCTACGCAACATGACCTACAAAGTCGTTCAAAAACACAAGCAAGTTGTGTGTGATTGTGAGCTGTATATAAAATGTACCAATAAAGAATTCAATTTAAAAAAAACACAAGCAAAATGGAGATGACACAATCCATAGATTTCTAAATTTAAATCTACATCCTGAAGTCAGACATGGCAGTGGTGAAGTGTAATTTCAGTACTCTGAGAGGCTGAAGCAAGAGGATCACAAGTTCAAGTCCAACCTGGGACTCTTAATAACTTAAGCAGACAATGTTTCAAAATAAGTTTTAAAGGGGCCGAGGGATGTGGTTTAGAAGGAAGGCCTGAATTTAAACCCCAGTGTCTCTCCACAAAATGTATATGATGTTTACAAGGGACACACTACATCTGCAAAACCCTGCCTAGGGCAAAATATAAAGATTCAAAAGGACATCCCCATTTATTTTACTGAAAAAGAAGCTGGAGGGGCTGGGGATTTAGCTCAAGTGGTACTGTGCCAACCTTGGACACACAAGGGCCTGAGTTCTATTGCTGATACTGCCAAAAAAAAAGAAAGAAAAGAAAAAACCTGGAAGGGTTATGCTTTCTGAAAAAGAAAACAAAACATAACTTTAGAACAAGGAACATAATTTAAAAAGAAAGAATACATAATGGAAAAGTAGTTAATTCTTCAGTAATGTATAACAATTCTATGAATGGATCTTATCAGAAAATCTTAAAATGAAGAAACAGAAATGTTAGAACAAGATGCAAAAAAATAAAGCCAAATCCATTTTTATAGTTGGATACTCTAGCACTTTTCTCTCTGTGAGTGATGGAAAGAAATTAAAATTAAAAACAACAGTAGTCAGAAAAAATCAGCAAAGATGATCTGAAACAAAATAACACTATCAGCCAATTTGAATTATTTGATATTAATGGAAAACTCCACATACAACATAAAAATTAAAATATTTTTAATGTGCTACTAAAATAGAAATATTCACGCTGTTAAAGTCATTGGAATCTTAACAGTATTTTTACATTATAAGCTAATTAAACTAAAAATTAGAAAATGTCTGGAAACTTCCACAGAAGTGTGAATTCAACTAGACAAAGTAAATTAACACAAGAGTTACTCAGAAAATAAAATAACAAATATTTTGAATTAGATACAAATGCAAAGACAACCTATGAAGCAACATGCTTAGGGGAAAATACATAGTGTTAAACATATATATTGGGAAAATGAAACAAATCGCAAATTATGATGTCAACTTCCAACTAAGGAACAAATTAAAAAAGAGAGTTGCTTTTCCAAATCAGTCCCAAGGATAGACATGATCATAGTAGGAGCAGAAATCCCAGAATTTGGAAACAGAAAACCACAGAGCAGCGACCTCTGAGTTTTCTTCTTAGGAAAGGACTTTGTCAAGTCAGCCCCAAAGAAGCAGGCTTCACTGTGATGAATTAAGGAAAGGCAAACACTTAAAGAAAAAACCCAAGGAGAAAAGGGCAGGACAGAAAAGGGCACAACGCTAACCCAAGATGTATTTTCAGCGAAAAATTAAAACTCTCCATGACCCTGCCGATCTCACAAGTGCAAATTACATGTAGAGTTTGTTCAGCCTTGAGGCAATGGAGCAGAGATTTCTCATCTCTGGGAGTCAGGCATAGACTGTGTGTGTGGATGGGGCACAGGACAGTGGAGAGAAGTCCGAGGATACACGGGCAGCATTTGCTGTATTTAGTATGACTTATCATGTTTTTCAAGGTGGAAAAAGTAGTTTAATATCTGAAGGAGGTAATCATAATACACTGGCAGACACATGCCTTCTTGCTCTTCATTTCAAATAAAATGTCAAGTTTTGCAATAAGGGCTGAACTGAACTATCTTTGATGCTGTCTCCTGGTTTCCTGGGTGAATGTTACATAGCACTTTGGTGCCATGTTCTTGTTAATTCCTTGTATTTGCAGTACCAGCAGGGTCTAAATACAACATTATTGATATCTATTTCCTAATCTTTTTTTCAGATATTTATTGGTACATTTTATATACAGTTCACAATCACAGACATTGGGAAATTTGTACCAGTATATGACACAAGCTAATTCTCATTTTTACCCACATCCCTACCCACCCACAACCTCCCACCCCTTATATACATGTTCTTTCATTTTGTTTCTGAATCATATTTATTCTTTCCCCTATTACATTCCCACACAAAATTCCCTTTGGAAATTTCCTATTTTACAAAAACTATCCTACATTCTAGAACTCATTTATATGTACAGGTTCTGATAGTAGAGAAAAGATATGGGTATTTGCATATCTGTGATCTATTTGTTTCACTTATTAGTGTGTCCTCCAGGTGTATCCATTCGCACATTTCCTAATCTTAACAGCACCTTTCCAAGCATTGTTCTGGCTCATCCTGATAGTGTGTGCTTCAGTTTGATTTCCTTCGCAACTTTCCTACAACTATTCCAGAGTTCTGCGTTTTGTCGGTCACTACAGATGACAAATCAACATCACACATTTGGCCTCTCTCAAAAACAGGACCAATGTTAATGATGTAGGTGACATTGACCAATGTGAATTAATTCCAAGCTTCGCTCACCTGAGGAATAATAGTTGAAATTTTACTGTTAGCCTAGAGAGGAATATTTTAATCTTGATGATACTGACACTATGAATTGAGTAATGCTTTGTTGGGGTTGCTTGTCTTGTGCATTTGCAAGTAGATTGCCACATCTTTGCCATTTCCCTTCAATCTCTGAGAATCAAGTTCATTTCTGAACACTACTGAAAGTGCTCTGGAGAGAAAATTGTTACATAAACCAAAGACTAAAGCATAGGAGCATGCTTCTATTCAGAGAAAGAAAGAAAGAAAGAAAGAAAGAAAGAAAGAAAGAAAGAAAGAAAGAAAGAAAGAAAGAAAGAAAGAAAGAAAGAAAGAAAGAAAAGAGAAAAAAACAAAAGAAGTGTTTCTGTGCTAAAGGAAATGATCCAACTAAGTGTGGTCTTGCGTGGTAAGTGTTCTCCATATGTCACTATAAATCACCTTAACTGTCCTTTAGAAGAATGGAAGTATTGTTGGAAATCAATTCTCTCAGTTTAAGCCTAGGATTTGAATGTCATTCATAATGCTAGAGCTTTGATGCATCATGTGGTACATTATAATATACACTGTATCACCTTAGAGCTGACAATCTAAGGTTAGTGCAATTTTTATGCCAGGTAGACAGAATGCTCCTCATCCTGGAACCTTAGCCTTAATTGCAATTAATTTTAACATCTTATAGTGAATTATAACTTGCAAGTGTTGTCACTGTACTATTCAAACGGATTTCCACTGCCCTTGGAAGGATTAAATGGTGGTGCACTCTTCTACATGTAGACAGTGTAGGAGAAGAATCTGGGCCAGAGTCCATGTTATGGACTCAGAATTTTCATAACATGTGTCTCTGCATATTTCTTTTCTTAATAAATGAAAATCTGAGTGTGGGCAATCATTCTCTTCTAGAACTTTCCAACTATAACCTGCCTTTCTGACTGCTCCCTGCTCACTCTGAGTTTCCATGGCCCTACCTTTGTATGAGCTAATCACATTCCTAGTTATATATTGATGGGACATCTTATTATTTTTATATGTGTTTTACCACTGACTAAATCAGATACTTGTTTTGTGAAGACAACTCAATAATGCAATTGAAGAACTTATAAATCTGTGAGAGATAAATTCTCCTGTTGTTTCTTTTGTGGACAGTGCTATTTGGCAGAAAGAAAAAAATAATAAATAATCATTTGGTCAAATTCAGTTTATACTTTCAATTAAAATGCTACTTGAAAATTTCATTGAAATAAAGGGTCAGTGCTCGCTTCGGCAGCACGTATACTAAAATTGAAATAAAGGGTCAATGTCAATGAACTATCAACTCATTTAGGCAGAGAACTCGTGAAAACATTTTGTTATTTCTTCTGATGTCCTGAATTGTAAAGAAAAGCCATTAGAACCAACTCTCACACCCAAAGTAACTAAAATATTCCAGAAACATAGCGCTTGGTCTACTGGACGTTGTAACCAGTTGTCTGGGTGACTGTACTTTCCAATTAGATTTTTATATCTAGCAAATTGATATGGACTTCATAGTAAAAATTTAAAAAGAGTTACTAATAAATGAATAATAAGTGTTTAAAAACTGGTGACATGCCTTTTTACGAGTCATATGTAAAGTATCAGTTGAAAAATAACTGATAAGATGAATGTCTGGTGTGTGGTGATTATGAGAACAGACACACATTACAGAATATAATATTTTAATTTTTAAAAGTAATCATTTTTTTTCACTTCCCCCATATTCTCAAATTTGACAGTACCTGGAATATAGAAATGTTCAAATCTTGTCTTAAAAAATATCATCTTAACTGGTGTATTTTGCCTTCACCGATACTTCTTTCATCAAAGCATATTATCACAGTATCTGTTTGGTATTCCCGATGTCTTTTTCTGTAAGCAACAGAGAGTTCTTCCTCTGGACGGGGACATGACAATTTGCTAACAACCCCTAGCACGTGGTTCATTTCCTCTGAATCCAAAAAACGACTCCAAGTGAAAGAACCTTCCTCCTTCTCCCCGGTGTGATCAGACTTTTCACAGTCACGCTCAGCAGAGTTGGGCTCTGAATCAGAAAGCAGCATGTAGGTGTTTTTTTTTTTTAATTGAGCCGATGGAAATGGTTGACAGGGTAATGACTGCGATTGTTCGCCATCTCACTCAGAAAAGAATTTGCTCAGTAAATAGGAGGCTTTGTTTCCAACTTAATTTAATGGAAACACAGAAGGTATAAGAAAGTCATGTGCCAACTGAACCTGGGAGTAAAATAAGGCATTTCGGAGACTTCTGTGTAAAAGTCCATCAGCTGACATCTGTCAAAACAAACTCCTGGGACAGCTTCAGAGCATAGCCATTTACCAGCAGCAAACATTTAGTGCGTTTAATTTTCTGAGGAACGGAGTGTTGGTTTGTTTTGCAGTGTAAGCGTTTGAAATAATCCACTTTTTCCAAAACCCCTGAACTACTACATAACTCCATGTATCCTAGCTGGATGGTAAAAGGAAAATAGTTTTATGCATATGAAAAGCAACCTTTGAGCTGGGCATGGTGGCTCACGCCTGTAATCCCAGCACTCAGGAGGCAGAGACAGGAGGATTGCTGAGTTCGAGGCTGGCCTGGGCTACATAGTGAGCTCAGAGCTAGCCTGAACTACAAAGCGACACCTTGTCTCAAAAAAAAAAAAGCAACCTTTGAGGTTGGATGAGAGACAATGAGACCATGTGAAGAGACTCATTCTACGGCCAGTCTTATTGTGGCCAAGATAGAGGCTTTAAGGCCTAAGCACATCACTTCTGTCTAACGCCTAAACTTAAATGGGTTGTGAGCTGCTTCCCTGCAGTGCACCAGAGCATCTTGTGTGTTTATGCTTCCGTTGGTTGGCCTGATTTTTGCTGCAGTTTGTACAAGTGTTAAAATAGCTTACCAAATGTAAAACGACAGACGTTGCCTGAATTCTATCATTTGGAATTCACTCTTCAGAATAGTCAGAAGACGATTGTGGTAATGTATCCTGAAGGTAAGATCCAACTGTAGTTTTCTATATCATCCTTTTACAATTACTGACCTTTGGCAAATTCATGTGGTGGATTACCTTACTCAAGTTTCCAATATTCAGCAGGACAGACAAGCTAGCTCTGTCTCCCTGCTTCTCCAGTTGCATCTCATCCACTGAGGAAAAGATTTAGAGACAAATGTCCAACGAGTGTCCCAACCATGGCTGCCTCACCTAGATCTTCAGAGTGGTGCTAGCAATATCCCAGTGCATCCAGTGCTTTGCCATGTAAATTGTAAAAAGACATCTAAATTTATTAATTTTTTTAAAGTGTGGGTTTCATTTGTAACTCAGGAAAACCATTATTTCGGAACTCATGTGTTAACTCCTCATATTTTGAATGTTCTATCAGCCTGCAGTTGTAGATTCTTCACCAAGTGCAATTTCATGCAACCTCTTCATGTTATCACGAAGCCACAAGCCAAGATCAGCTAAGTGAATGTCTTGGTGCAAGGTCATACATTAAAATATACGAAGTTTATCAATATTTTATGAGGGCTAAGTATCAATGGAATTTCTAATAGGACACTTCTCCATTCTTTGCTATGTTCTGTTTAGACTTCAGCTGCAGTAACAGTAGACTAATATTCAAAACAAAAGGGCTACAGGGATAGCTCAGGCATTGGGTTCAATCACAAGTATGGCAAAAAATAAAATAGTAAAATAAAGTAAATCAGCACTGTAGATTTTTTTCTAAATCTACTTGATTTCTGGCTTAGAGCTCTTTTTAGACCATTTGAAGCCGCCTCCCAAAATAACACTGGTTTCTAAGAGGGAACTCTATAAGCATGCAAATGATGGTTTCCTTTCAGGGAGCCATTCAGATTATAATTTTTGGAAAAAAATATTGAATATTCAAACTGATAATCATCATGGATTTGGGAACTTTCTTCTAAAGATATTGTGCCAGACACTTTACACTCACAGAGTTTAACTATGGAAGTTCTACTTGGTTGGTGTTTTATGTAAATATCAATCAATGAATAAAGGATAGCTAGTCTTATTTTCAGAATAAGCTGGGTGTTTCGCTTCATGGAGATTTTGAGTTTTCCTTAGATTCCCAGAGCCACTATAACCCCAAGTAAGTTGGTAGATCTTTTAAAAAAGCACATTGCAAGACCACAGGTGGGTTAACTTCACCACTTGCCTCAAGCTAACCAGTAACTTGGTAGAATACAAATTTTGAATATTTCTAATATTCTAATTTGATAAATTCATTCATACACCCCATATGAATAATTGAATTGTAGTCTTAGTAACTATACTGTAAAAATCCAATTCTTTTTAATGATTCTTAAATTTCTTTTATTTATTTCATTTTTTTTTCTTTTTGTGGACATAAAATCCAGTGTGTCTGTTGCTTACCATAGAGCATAGGTGTCAAGCCTTCAATTTTGTGCTCAGGTAACATTACTTAGATCTTTGATTCTGGCAGCTGTTAGCCACAGAAGAGGTAGAGGGAGTAAATTCAATTCAGTGCCCACCCTTTTGTCCCTGGCCACCCAAGAGAATATCCCAGGATGTGTACTTGTGGTGCTAACCTACATATGTACGTTATTATGCAAGTCCGTGGGTAGTAATGATGTCACACAACAGCATATCGAAAGGCCATGCTCTCAATTCTCGTCTTTCGTTTTTGGGAATTGAAAGTGCTCAAAAGACAGCTCTCTTTCTGGCCTCTATTCCCATTTGCCACAGTGACCTGCATTAAATCTTGTAAATTGAGAATGTAGTCACTTGACACTCTTCTTACCTGTGATTTTTTTCCTGAAGTTTACAAATAAGCTTTGTATGATATTACAAATCAGCAAATGTCAAAGCCATGTCAAGATAAAGGAGTGATTAACTTGACTTCAGGTAGCAATTCAGACACTTCTGTCTTATTTTGATTTGAAATTACTTGGACATCAAGAGGGATGGGCCTGTTATAGCTCTGCAAGGGGGGCTACAATATCTGCTTTTCGATGTATCATGAATCCTCAGTACACTAGTTTCCATAAACTTACTGTAACACAACTCTGGCCTCACTAAGGGTGCACATGTCAAAAGAAAACAGGATTCCATGGCACTAGGCCCCATGATAACATGAAGCATCCACCACAGGAAAGAATAAGCACCAACAGCTAAGAAACTCGGGTCAGGGTCAGGGTCAGGGTCAGGGTCAGGGATGTAATTCAATGGTGATGAGAGCACAAGGTACTGTGTTGGATCCCCTGTGCCACAAAATATAAACAAATAAACACATAAATAAAAATTAAAAGAACCTTGGCTCTGATCATGAAACCAATCAACAATAACAGCCCCTCTTTAATTCTGCATAGTTGGTATCTGCTTCAGAAAATTAACCCTTGGCACATAAATTTGCCATGGAAAAGAGAAGTTTTGCTTCTTCAAACTCACTCGGGAGGAGTACTTTATATAGCTTATATCATTCCTCATTTCTAGAAAAAAATCACTCCTGTGACCTACTCCCAAACTCTATTTTACCTCAAGAATTTCACATTCTGAAGGATAAATAGACTATATACTGGCAGTCAGAAGACAAAGGGGCAACAGTTATAGCTCCTTTGGACTCGTAGTAAATAAAGCCTAATGAATTTGACAAAGGAGAGTGAAGTTATGGAATGTGTGTGGTCAAAATAAATTTCACCCCTAGATCAAGATCATGGGGATGATACTGCAGTACACTGGCCCATGAACTTAACAGTCTACAGGGCACTTACCTGTATCTTACCACATTTCCCTGAAACCTCATTGCCACCTAATGTGTGGATCTTCCTATATGGATCAGATGCTGGATGAGCCTCTCATGGTACTAATTTTCCTTGCTCAGAAGCCACTAATTACATCTCTTGGACAGACTCAAAGCCTCCCTTGTAATTGAAAATTCCAAGTAACTTATTTTCCTACGGTGGCATTCGAATCATTAACTCTCAGAGGGTTTACCGGTTGTCAGTTTTACCTTATGAACGTCTATTTAGCTTCAGATTTTCCCAGAGAGAGCGAAGCAAGAGTTTTTTTTTTTTCCTTTTTGAGACAGGGTCTCGCTTTGCAGTTCAGGCTGGCTCTGAGCTCACTATGTAGTCCAGGCAAGCCTCGAACTCAGCAATCCTCCTGCCTCTGCCTCCCGAGTGCTGGGATTACAGGCGTGAGACACCACGCCCGGCACAAGCAAGAATTTTTTATATCAATAATCCAGGTGTCTGCTCATCAAATGGAACACTGAGAATATGATAAAAGAGGCAAAGATAGAATCAACAGAAGCCCCACTAAGGCAGCTCGGACTGTGAATGACTTGCATTCCAGTCTAAGGGTAAACCTGAAGGTATGCAGATAGGCCTGGGAGTTGCCGTCCTTTCTAGCCGATGGTTCAAACACTGGCCTTGGCAGTCAAGACTTTGGCTCCACATATTGATCTCAGCCATTCCAGTCTACCATTTGTGCTCCTTAATGACGTTTCCTTTAAAAAATTTCTCTGGCACAAGTGGAAAATGTTTGCTTATTTCAGCTCCTTCCAGTATCACTAGAGATAGATTTTCCTTCTCTTTTCCCTGCTCCCTAGTTTTTCTTTTTATTGATTTCACCCCTATATTTCTTAGCTGCTAAGTCAAATTTTCTTATTCATGTTAATATATTTAATGACTTCACATTGTGTGCATGTATTCCTGTGCAGTTTCTTAGTTCATCAACATAACTTTAAATAAACTTAATGCTCCCTTTAAGAGGAATTCTACTTCAATGATCTTTCAATCACATTCAGCATGGTATCACTCACAGAGAGGTGGCTGACGGCGGTGTGCCAATATTGGGGAGCAAGCTCCTGCCCTTCACAAAGATGGTGCAACAGGTCTCTGCCACCTGGGGAGGGGTCTCCTCCCCAGGGGGCGGAGAGCTGACTCTTTCAGAAATGGGTCTGGGAAAAGGCACTTCGCGGAAACCACCAAGGTGTGCGCCCTTTACCACTATGTCCTCATATAGCGTTGCCTGGCTTTCGGGGAACAAATAATTCCCTTTAAGCATTATGTCGCCAGAGAAAGGCGCTTTGCGGAGACTACTAAAGAGAGCCCTCTCCTTCCCCCAAGACGTTGCCTGGGATCCGGGGTGCGGCGCTGGGCTGTTTCCAACTGTGGTGGAGACGGAAGGGGTCGCCCGGGATTCCCCCAGATAAGAGCAGGTGCCCTCCACAATCAAGGCCTTGGTGCGATATGAGGTCTGCGCTCTGAGATGCCGAGTTTTGCGCTTTCCTATCTTGGTGGCAGTAGAAGGCACTGCCTGGGCTGGCACGGGTGGAAACTTGCCCTTCAGCCTTGTGGTACCTGCAGGTGATGCCTGGGCTGGCAGAGGTGGGTACTTGCCCTGTGGCGTTGTGGCACTGGCCGAAGGTGTTCCCTGGGCTGGAAAGGGTGCGAAGTTGCCCTTTGGCTTTGTGGTGTCCGCAGAAGGTGTGGCCTGGGTTGGAAGAGGCAGGAAGTTGCTCTTTACCATTCTGGCGTCCATGGAAGGCACTGCCTGAGCAAGGCCAGGTGGAATGCTGCCCTTCACCATCAAGGTGCTGGCAGAAGGTGGGATACCAGGCAGATGGGGCGGTGAACCACCCTGAAGTATCCTGGCCACTGCAGAAGGTGCAGCATTGGGCGGGTGGGCTGGAAAGCCGCCTTTCAGACCCTCGGCACCTGTCAAAGATGATGCGGTACATGGGCAGAGACAAGTGATGTCCCAAAAAATTGTGGCGCAGGTGGAAGGCGTCACCTGGACAGAGCGCGGTGGAGAACGGCCCTTGTCCTTGATGTCCCGGACAAATGATGAACTTCCGGCTCTGCGCACCACACAGCTGCCCTTCACCTTCATGGCCTCGGCAGGTGACCCAGTTCGAGCCACGCGGTGAGGAGAAATGTCCTTCACCCTCGTGGTGCCTACAATGCATACACCACGGAGAGGGGACCTGTCCTTCTCTCTTGTTCCGCTGGCAGTTGGAGTTCCTTTACTATGTAGCGCGGAGGTGCCCTTTACCATCATGGCACCGGGCGGTGTCAGAGCTCCGGGACCGCGAAGTGCGGTGTTGCCTTTCCCCACGATGCCTCCAGCGGATGTACGATTTCCGAAAGCCAGGGGCGGCGACCTACCCTTCACCAGTATGGGGTGGGCGAAGGTCATAGTTTGCGTGCTGCTGGGAGGTGGGCAGCTGCCCTTCCCAAATATGGCGCCGGCAGATGGTTGACTTCCGGGACCTTGGGCGGGAAGCTGCCCTTCACTAGTATGGCCGCAGAGAAAGTCACATTTCTGGAGTTGCCCTTCACCGTCATGGTGCGTTGCACAGAAATGCACAGTGGTTGTGACGCCCACTGAAGACCTCCGCGGGACTCTGGAAGGCGGGCGCTGTCGTCACAATTGTGGGAGGGGTGGGCAGCGTGGGCGCGGCTAGCTGCGTCAGTGCTGCAGGGAGTGTTGGGTCTCATGGGCGCGGCTGTTTTAGCGCTGGCAGTCATGGGAGGGGTGGGACGCGGGGGCGTGGCTAGCTTTCCTTGGCGCTGGCGGTCATGTGACTGGGAAGATGGCGGCTTTCCACTGGTAAGCGAGCAAAGGCCGGTGGACTTGGGGGAGGGCCTCCCTAAGCCGTCTCGGGTCTGCGTGTGTAGACCGTCTTCCCTGTTGGAATACCGCACCTCCCACCCTGTCCCGAGTTGTCCTGACTACAGACTCCCCGGTGGCTCTCAACATCCAGCCTGAAGTTAGTCTGGGGGGACTCCGGCTCTCCTTCCTCCTTTGCGCTCCCAACTATGCTGAACACAACCCGTTCCCAACCTTCTGCCTACCTGGGTCCCAGGACCTTTCTGCGTTAGGACGACTCGGGCTGCAGTTTCCTGAGCTCACCGAATGGTATAGGGAGGAGAGGACCATCCCGGAAGGTTGTCCCACTAGACCAGAGGAGGGAGCGACCAGGTCACTTGGGGCTGCGGAAGGCTTAAGGGAGGAGGCGTCTCAAGCTGGGTCTAGTAGGAGTTTAGGAACCGGAAGGAAAGGTGTGTGCTAGGAGGGCAGCCTCTTTGGCTTGAGTGGTTTAATTTGATAGGAGTGACGGGGCCTCAGTTTCTGATGCGGGATACCACCTCAAGTTGGAATCCTGATAGGGGCATTATCTGGGGACGTGAGTCCATCTTGCATCGCAGCAAAGGAAGCTAATCTCCTGAGCTTTGTCTTGAATTGCTGTGAAGTGACTTCCCTTGAGCAGCGGGTGAGCAAGTGGAAAAGTGTGCGGGGCCTTAAATCACGTAGTACAACTGTCTGGTTTTCATGGCCCATAAACAGTCCCTTTCCACTCTAACACACTTCACCTGCTGACTCTTCAGAGGCCTTCAGACACTAAATCCACAGTGGACGTTGCTGGCTATTGCCATGCCCTGAGATCTGGCTTCAACAAACCCCTATCGAGCACCTTTGTGGGGTTGAGATTAGGTTAGTAAGACAGAAATGTCAGCCTCAGGAGAAGTGCCTGGATTCTGTCAGCTCCTCTGGAATTTTTAAGGAAGAATGCGGGAAGATGCTGCCTTTTTTCTGCATCTCAGTACATTTTTACCTTTGCTAGTTTTAAGTTATAGAGTACAGAGATGCTGTAACCCATAATGTTAAAGGGTTTCCATTGTTGCTGGTCCGGCTGGGTTTTACATAGTGCTCAGCGTGGTTGGCATGTCCATGTGTCAATTTGCCACCAATTTGCACATAGCCATCTAACCTTGCCTTTCCAGTGCCCAGAATGGTGCTTTTAGAGGCGAGGCGCTGTTTAGGAACCAATGAGGAAACCAAGGGGTGCTCAGAGAAGTGTTTCCACCCTTAAGACTTACATTCTTCAAGCTCCTGTTTTGTGCCAGTTACTAGGTGCCTCATTAAATCTCAGGAGTCCATTTTCACATAAGGAAAAGAAATGGGCAGGGCCGGAGGGTTAGCTCAGTGGTTCCGGTGCCTGCCTCGCAAGCGTAAGGACCTGAGTTCCATCCCCGGTTACCACATATAATGCTGGGCGTGGTGGCTCACACCTGTAATCCCAGCACTCGGGAGGCAGAGACGGAAGGATTGCTGAGTTCGCGGCGGCTTGCCTGGGCACCATAGTGAGCTCAGGGCCAGCCTGAACTACAAAGCAAGACCCTGTCTCCAAAAAGCAAAAAAAAAAAAAAAAAAAAGAAATGGGCAGATTTCCTCTGACTGCCCAGAAAGGAGGGCAAGGGGGATAGCAAGGGCTAAAGAAAAGAGACAATAGAGATTTGCATAATTTCAAAATCCATGGCCTTGGGGGAGAGGTCAGTGCCTCAGAGTGGGCAAAGAGCAGACTCTCTGCTAGTCACTTTATTGGGTACTCACTATAATAGAAAACAGCACTGGGTGACTTTGGGGCAGGGTGATCTTGTGTTTGACTTTAGGAAGATGCAAATCTCAGCTGATGAGGAAGGAAAGGAGAACATTTCCTGACTGGAGGCGGGAAGGCTGAGCTGCTAAGAGGCCCCTCCTCCACAGGTGGGACCTTTGGTTTTTATTACCACTGAGTTCTGGGAGGAACCCAGTCGTCTTCAGCTGGTGTCATCTTGCCTTTGAGCACCACAGAATCCCAGGCCACCGAGGCCTCAGCTGTGACCCAAAGTAAGAAACAGAGTTCTTTACCCGCAGCCATAACCGGCTCTCAGGCAAGGTAACACTGGGCCTTAGACAGCTATGGTCCTACTTTAATTATGAAATGATCTTTCCCCCAAATGTATGTAGAAATGCTCCCAAAAGAAAAAGCATTTCACATAAGGTTAAGCGTTTAGAGCATGCAGGCCCCAGGTGAGCTGAGGTTCGGAAGCCACAACCTAGGCCTGTAGTCCTTGTCAGCTGGGCCACATGTCTACATTGTGTCTCTGGACTCTGGGCTCAGAGCCCCACTGTGTTGTTTTGGGTCTCCTGAGTGCCTCTTTTTGCCCACATTTTGTGACATCTGCTGCTGTGACCTCTGGGCTGGCTCTAGATAGGAAATATCCTGTAGACTAGTGATGGTGACTCCAGACCCACTTATTTAGTACCAAGTTCCAAGCCTGCAGTTAAAAACTCAACACTGAGGTTTTTGTTTAGAAAATCAACTCATGCATTGACATCTTTTGTCTTGAAAACAACACACGTGTCTTAGGCTCGCCACCACTGGGATAGAACTGTAGTTACATTTTCTGTTTATTCCCTCGGGGGTAACACATTTGAAAGTACCACCCTTTGCAGGAAGTTTCTGCCTGGCTGCAGAGTTGGCAGAGTGGGAATAAATAATACGATCGTGGGGGGAAGATGTGTGGTCAGGTTATGTGATTAGTAACCATAAACAAAAGTTGATTAAAATAGCTGGCACAGAATATGTAGTGCATTTTGATATTCATTGTATAAGGAGATTACTTTGGTAAACCCCATTTTATGTATCGCTGAGAGAAAGTTAACACTAAAGCGAGGGCCGTCAGCATGTAATGTACATTTAAGCCACCTTGCTTCTGATATGTGGGCAGCACAGGTATCCAGCCACACAAGTATATCCCGCCAGCAGGGGAGGTATGAAGCAGTGGCCCTTTTTCACTGGAAGTAGTAAAGGAGCCTCTGCATCCTGAAGGTTGTGGCGAGGGATTTCTATTAGCTGTCAGCTGTGGAGGCTGCAGAGTCCGCAGGCTTTTTGGGACGATGCTCGCTAGGGGATGCTGTTCGCCTCTCCCAAACCCAGGGCTTTCTGCAGGACTGTGGTTAAACATCGCTGACTAAGAAATGCTTAGGACCAGAGAAATTTGAGGAAATAAAGGAAGTACTGGTAGGAATTCCAAATACGGTGATTGTGCGCATTCATTCAGTGAGAATGTTTTCTGTACCTTTTCTTTAAAGCTTTTATTTCCAGAAGCAGTCCTCCTAAACATTCTCAACTTGGAAACACACTTACTCTAAAGCTTGATCTCTTTAAGAAAAGTAGACAATTTCTTTTTTTTTTTTGCTTTTTTTTTTGGAGACATGGTCTTGCTTTGTAGTTCAGGCTGGCCCTGAGCTCACTATGGTGCCCAGGCAAGCTGCCGCGAACTCAGCAATCCTCCTGTCTCTGCCTCCCGAGTGCTGGGATTACAGGCGTGAGACAATTTCTTGATTTTTAAAGTTGTTAAGATGATTTATGATCTACAGCATTATTGAATCTGTCCCTGGTACTTGCTCTGACCTTTGACTGTTACCAAGAGTAACAGTCCCTCTTTTTGAAAACTGAGTGAAATGTGGGCGTAATCATGGTACCTGCCTCAAAGGGCTGAACGAACAGAGGGAGTGGGTGTAGAAATAAACTGAGAACTGGCTCTTGATTGTTGCATTGGACTCTTCTGATGTAGCAAGTTTTTCAGGTATTGATTGCTGTTTTATAATGGTGATGTGTTTCCAACTGAATTTCAGGTCAGCTTAATTTTTACTCATTCTGTCAGTCTTTCAAATTATATTTTCCTTTTCAACTAATAAAGAGTGATTAAAAGAGGAGTGTAATGTGATGTTTCAAACTCCATTTTGACTCGATATATTAAAATGTGTCTTTCCCTTGGGCTTTGATTTTTTGTTTGTTTTGAGACAGCATTTCTCTTTGCAGTTCAGGCTGGCCCTGAGCTTACTATCTAGCCCAGGCTAGCCTCAAACTCAGCAATCCTCCTGTCTCTGCCTCCCGAGTTCTGGGATTATAGGTGTGAGCCACCATCCCTGGCATTGTGGCATGTGATACTGATTGCTGGTGGGTGTGAGTCACCACCCCCCAGTATTATGGTTTGTGTTCACCAGGGTGATAGAACTCAGGATCGCACCAGAACCACTGAGCTAAATTTCTGTCCCTGTTTTGGTTTTGTTTTGTGAAACAGGTTCCTATTCTGTAGTCTTGGTTGGTCTTTGAACTTGCTCTTTAGCCCAGGCTGGCCTCAAATTTGTAATCCCTGCCCAAGTGCTGGAATGACAGATGTGGCACATACCTGGTTTGTATTTTTTATGTGAGTGAAGGATTGTCTGGTAGCACCCTTGATTGGAAGAAGATCTGGAAAAACATGTCATGGGTGACTTCATTTGCCATGTTTTGCAAGATGAAGTCAGCTGTGCCTTTTGAAGATTTTTTGGAAGGACCAGGCAGTGTGTTAGGTGTTTCTCGTTAAGAAAAGCAGAAGGGGCTGGAGGCAGCCTTTTTCTTCTATCCTCAGAGGCAAACTTATTTAGGAGGGGACAGAAATGAACTGCTGGAGTTCTGGTGTGGGTAACACTGACCAATTGTATTGCACAATTAGATTTGGACTAGTATTTCATAGATATTAATGAAATTTTGCATATGTGATTGGGGCCAGGAGTAAATTCCAGGGACTTGGAGGACAAGACAGTTTATATGATTTTGAATCTTTTTTTTTTTTTTTCACAAAGTACAGACAGGGCTTGTCCCAGGTGCAAGAACTTCATTTTCTGGAATGTGATCTTTTACATTTGGAAGTACTCCTGAGTTTTGTTAAAGCAATACATACTCATATTGTTTGTTTATAAAACAGCAGGGAGCACATCTGTAATCCTCACATCAGGTAGGCTGGGGCAGGAGGATCTCAAGTTCAAGCCCAGCTGGGCAATTAGTGAGAGCCTGTCTAAAATGAAAATTTAAGGGCTGGAACAAAGGTCTGAGCTTCTGTTTCCACTGCTGCAAGAAAATAAAGTAATGCCAAGCCTATTGCATCTAGGTTACTGTGGGGAGACAGATTGAACCGTACTCCAGATAGTATATGGCTAAACTAGTGTACAGCCAAAGGCCAGGGGGATAATAAGTGGGTGGGAAATTCCCAAGCCGAGGCCTCTAGGGCATTGCCGGCCACACCCACCTGACCCAGAGGGAGGCTGCCCACCAGGTAGTGGGGGAGGAGCTTATTCGAGGCTACCTCCTGTTCTGGTGCTGCCTCTGCCCATCTTTCTCTCCCCTACTTTGGCAGTGTGTATGTAGGGCTCCCCATGTGTATGAGACTCATTTCTGTGCCTACCAGCCTTCCTCTCCAGGCCTCCATCTGGCCACTTCCTCCCTTGATTTTCCATCTCAGCACCCTTTAGTCTTGTTGCCCTCTCTGAGCTGAGGACAGCTTGTGCCTGCCCTTCATCTCCCTTCCAACTGGCTTCTTGCTCTTGCCCTATGCGGCTTATTTGGTGAGTTTCTTGCAAGAAGGCCTGCCTTGCATTTTCTGCCTATTGCTTCTTCTTGCTCACCTCTTCCTTCAAGCTCTGCCTGTTTTTGCCTCCTCTTTTCCCTCTCTTTCCTTTTCTTCCTTTCTTCCTTCCTTCCCTCCCTCCTTCTCTCCTTCCTTCCTTCCCCTCCTTCTTTCCATCCTTGTTTTCTTCGTTTCTTCTCTCATTCTTTTTCTCTTTGTCTCTCTTTCGTTTTTTTGAGACAGGGTGTCACTTTTGTAGTTCAGGCTGGCTCTGAATGCACTGTGTAGCCCATGCTAGCCTCGAACTCCTGGCAACCTCCTGCTTCTGCTTCCTGAGTCACCATGCCCGGCATTGTGATATGTGGTACCAGGGATCAAACTGAGGACCTGCGCTTGCTAGGCAGGCCCTGGAACCACTGAGCTAAATCCCCAGCCCAAGATCATAACCTTTTTGAAGCCAGTTCTCTGAATTGGCTGTTGGAGTCCTGCCTCTGCCTTGCGGAGTGTTGGGGTTACAGGCATGGTGGGCATGTGCCCCACAGTCTGCTCCTGGCTGTGTTGAAACCCTGGTGTGTGTCTGTGTAGCTCTGGGAGGTTTCCTCCCAGCCTTTGCAGCCACCCTCTGCTGGCCTGGACTTGAATCCCAGGCCTGGAACCAGCAGATGCCCAAGAGGAGCAGCAGGCCCTAAAGAGAAAGGGCCGAACTCACCTTACTGACTCTCGGGGTTCTGGGTCTGCCCTTGTGAGGCTGTGGTGCCTTGGCAGCCCCAATGCCTTCGAGAGATGAAAATAAATCCTTCTACAATGCAGTGTTTCTTAGTGGTCTTGGGAGCAGTTTTGTTCTGCTCTCAATTCCTTGATCCTCAGGTGTGTCCTGAGGAGGCCTTGAGTGTTTCGGGCCGGTCAGCTGCTCTGTGTCTGCTTGCTATCTGTCACAGGCATTCCAGGCACAGGAACTACAAGGCTGAGCTTGCCTCGAGCCGGCTGGAGTCTGCGCCCCTGGAGTTCGGGGACTATCACCCACTGAAGCCCATCACGGTGAGTTGGCTGCGGTGTCCAGGCCTGTGGTCTGCCACGTGTGTCCTGGGTCTTTGCTGAGGGATCACAGGTGCTTCTTTAGCTCTTTTCTGTTTTGCCAGGGGCACCTGTTACTGCATAGTGAGAGCCACCAGCTAGGTCTGCCCCTTTTTATTTGTTGCCCTGGCCCTCCCCATGGGGTTGTCCCCTCTTCCTTTCTCATGGTAATGAGGTCATCAAGGGAGGAGGGACTGCTCCTGATGTGGACTGGTGAGCAAAATCTCTTGCTTCTTAATTGTTCTGTGTGGAATGTGAAGAGTCACTGTTGCCAGCGGAGGATACAGTCCTAAGTGGACTCTGCATTTCAAAAACAAGAAAACAAACGCAGGCAAGAGACCTGCCTGGCCCGTCTCTGCTAGTTTAGCTTTCTTATTGGCAAGTGCCATTGTCCCTAGTGCTGGGAATCAGGCATTTGGCTCCAGGAGCCCAGTGGAGTCCTCAGGCCTATGTGATGCTGGAATCAGCAGTGCCCTGGTCCCTTGTAGAAATGCCCAGCCTGTGGCATTATCACCTGTACATCGCTTATCCCTAGCAATGTCTGTTGGCCTCAGCAGTTGTCTTGCTGTGTTATTTAGGGAATGATGGCGAGAAAAAGCGTCTACCTTCAGTGCAGGCACAGCTGTCATCACACTGCATGTTTTTGTTTAGCCTTGAACACAGAAAGCTCCCAGGAACACTGCTGTCACCCAGGCGCAGTGGCACATGCTCATGACCCCTGCACTGGGCGGCTGTGGGAGGTCTGAGCACAGCTTGAGGCAGCAGCAACATAGTGAGGTCCAGTCTCCAAAGCTCACATACACGTTTGAAAGGGCTGGGCTGTGGCTCAGGGTAAAGACCCTGGGTTCAGTTCTTAGTATTGCAAACAATAAAAATAAACTAAACACAGGTCTAGGCCAGGCGGAGCCTGAGGGCTTCTGTCACCTATAAGCTCCAGGTGACCTGGCTGCTGTTCACGCGGGGATGATGAGAAGTCAGTTTGGTTTCTGAGTTCTCAGGGCCCCTGCCCTCAGCCTGTAGGCAGCGGCTCCCACCCCTCCTGACACCTGGGTGCCTTTCAGTTGACTTCAGACACTGTAGAGCCGGTGTTGTCCTACAGCTCACAGTCAGCACACCATGTAATACTTGTAACCCTCACCCAGCTGCGAGGTTTGCCTTCAGACATCAGCTGATGTCTAATTCCCTCCATTCTGACATTTTACCTGTAGGTGGCATCAGACCCTCAGCTGAAGCTCAGCCCCACAACAGCGCCCCCTTCTCAGACAGCAGACAGCAGATAGCTTGAGACCTGTGCCTCTGACCTGCTTGCTGGCTAAGCACTGATTTCTGGAGCAGTTCACAGCGCTCAAGGAAGCGCTTTATGGAAGTTTCCAGTCTGTTGTAAGGGATATTACATAGGGCAGGGTGTGCTGGAGAGATTTGAGGGAAACTTCCTGGCCCTCTCTAGCGCCACTGCTATACCTGTGTCCTGGTCAGCAGCCCTGCAACCTCCAGACTCTGACTTTGGGAACTTTCCTGCAGGCCGTGCCAGTCCACACAATGGAGTAGTAACTCAGTCCCTGCCTAGCATTCTTCCCTCCCTGAAGGATGGGGAGCCTGGAAGTTGCCAGTGACTCGTCGTGTCTTGGTCTTCTTGATTACTGTGAGTCTTCTCCTTAGGACATGAGGTGCTCATGTCACCTGGGAATTTCCAGAGGCAGAGGTTAATGTGATACACATTTATCTGTTATTGTCACTTATAAATCATAGTGGCCCCATTTCTTCCATCTGCTAGCAGATGAACTTGGCTTCGTGAATGTCTTATCGGGTTTGTAGGGCCTTTGATGATGCCTGAATGGAGCAGCTCCACACCACATTTGTTTCAAGGTCCTGAGCATTGGGAGCTATTCTTGGAAACCTGACTGAGAAAGTATTTGATGGTTTAGCACGGGCATTTGCCACACAGAGGCCGGTTGGCCATTTCTGGTTGGTGAGCTCCAGGTAGAAGGTAGCTAATAGTCTGTGTTAAGTGAAAGCTTTTCTTTCCTTCCTGTTCAGAGTGAGTAGTATTATGGGCTAATTCACTTACTTGGAAACCCAGGTTCCACTGTGTCCTCAGCCTAACAGCATCATGAACCCCCACTTCCTGCCTCCTTTTCCTTCACAGGTACGAATCTGAGTCTTGTCAATTTGTTACCAGAAGTAAGCCTCCTCTGAAGATTGATAAGCCTGTGACAACTGAAAGGACAGCTCACTTCCGGAGGGAGGGAAGGGACCCAGCTGGGTGTCCCTACTAGGGAAGGTCATAGGAGGCCTCCAATGTACTGCCACGATTTCTCCCCACAGGTCACAGAATCAAGGACAAAGAAAGTAAGCCGGAAAGGAAGCACTTCTTCCACATCGTCCTCTTCCAGCTCCGTGGTGGACCCGCTGAGCAGTGTCCTCGATGGGACTGACCCGCTTTCCATGTTTGCTGCCACTGCTGACCCAACAGCTCTGGTGGGAGCCACGGTAATGTGCTTCAGGGCCTATCTACCCCTCCAGGGTGGGAGGGTCACTGTACCCCAGGGTTGCTAAGCTTGTACAGTGGAGCGGTGTTCTGGTCACCACCAGATGAGTTTGGGTTCCCCAGACATCCCCTGGTTTCTGCCTACAGTAGAAGGTGTTGGCTGGCAACTGGCTGCTGGAGAATTGGCACCTCTTCTTCCTTTTCCTTTTTAGTGGGGGAGGGGAGAGCATGGTAAACTTTACTCTTTTTAAAAAGCTTTTTTCTTTGCTAGTGATGGGCACAGGGTCTTGCCTA
The DNA here is from genome assembly GCA_004025085.1 of Thryonomys swinderianus. Classification (NCBI taxonomy): domain Eukaryota; kingdom Metazoa; phylum Chordata; class Mammalia; order Rodentia; family Thryonomyidae; genus Thryonomys; species Thryonomys swinderianus. Next base: position 22,013 of record PVIC010003187.1, read on the forward strand.
GGCTGTGCAGGTGTTCTGTCGCTGAGCTGTACTCCAACCCTAGTTTCACATGTAGAATTCATTCTTTTTGGGTCCTGACTTAGGCATTTGCTTCTTTTTGAGACAGTCACGCTCTACAGATGCAGGGCTGTAACCCTGCTTCCTGTGTTCATTCCTCCACCCTGAGGTTGCCTTTGCTGTCAGAATGTTCTACTAGTTTCCAAAGCCTAGTGTTCTCAGATGTTTAGGATGGTGATTTCTGAGCATTTCCATTCCTGCTTGTACATAAATAATGACAAAAATAATGCAAGTAAGAATGTGTCAGCTTACTGTTTGGGAGGCATCTTTTGGAGTACATTTCCTGTTGAATTCTCCAGCCATCCTATGGGAGAAATTAAACCCGTCATCCTTTAGGAACAGAGAGGCAGATACCTCCATCAAGGTGAGGTTCGTTCCCAGACACTTCAGTTTTAGATAGCTGCTCTCCAACGTCATCCATGCTGGATCCCAGTTATTTGTGTTCTAGCACATTAAAGACCAAGTGTAATTCATATCCTTCATGCTGGAAAGCTCTGGTTTAAATTCTTTTATTTTTGCTGCCTTGAACCACCAGTGGTATCTGCATGACTGTCCATCCAGTGGCTTGTACCCATTCTTCAAGTGTCTTTGACTACAGTTGTGCATTGATTTATCAGACTAGATATAATCCGATTACAGTTCTTTAAAACATTAAAAAGGTATAGAAAATTGTGATAGAGTACTTGTAAGATTTCTGTGTTAAAATGCAGAATCATTCATTTGTATTAATACATTTCTTCTAAACTTATGAAATAAACTGGTTTATAATGATTCTTTAATTGGTATGAATACTGTTTGGCCAGTAATTACTCAAATTCAAACTAGATGCATATCATTTATAATACTATTAGTACAAGGACTGATAAAAATAATTAGATCTATTTTACCATTTTATTTTTATCTTAAAAAACTAAAATAGTCTCTGAAGAGTGGTCTTGCTCTTCCTTAGGAGAGCTCCAGAAAGAAACGTGACAGAGATGACAGCTCCATCGTAGGATCAGATTTTGAGTCTTGGGCCAGCAAGCGGGGAGAGATTCTTGCCCGGTACACAACTACGGAAAAGCTGTCCATTGTGAGTACCTGGGGCCACCTCAGAGTTAGGGATGATTTCTACTATTACATTGTCCAGTTTCTGGGCTCTATTGTCTCTTCAGGTATCAGTGCCATTGGGAGAAAATGTATCTTGAAAAAAAAAATGCTAAGAATCAAGGATAGGGCACAGTGGAGAGAAAGAATTGGGGTGGTGGAGTTCTTGTCAAGGAGGGTTGAGGTGGAAATTGGGAAGTTCCCTACCCCAACCCAGGATAAGGGACAGCTCTGTGAGCCCTGTTGCTGGGCTGTCTCCGAGAGCTGGAAGCTTTCTCTTTCTTGGGGTGACCTCTAGCTAAAAAAGGTGGTTTAGGGGATGTGCATGTGAAGGAGGAACTCACCCCCTATCTGGCAAGTTTCAAGTTCTAGAAAAGTCAGAAAAGTAGGAGCCATTTGGGCAAACTGGTTCATCCTGGTATTGGTCAGGAGTAGGTCTAGTTGCTTATAACCAAGCCCTCCCTAATGATAACAGAAAGAGTGACGTATGGCTCTTGTTATGCCAAGGTGTGGTCTAGTGGTGGGACTGAGCAGAAGCGCCAAGGTCATTGAGGTTCTGGCTCTTTCCCTCTTGCTGCTCTGCACTATTTAGTGCCACTTTGTGGCCAAGGTGACAGGCAGAAGGAAAGAAAGAGTCGGAGGTTTGGAGATTTTGCTCACTGCCTCGCAAATGCAAGGTCCTGAGTTTGATCCCCTGTAACCACATACAGTGTTGGGCGTGGTGACTCATACCCACCAGCAATCAATACTACATACCACAGTGCCGGGCGTGGTGGCTCACGCCTGTCATCCCAGCACTTAGGAGGCAGAGACAGGAGGATTGCTGAGTTCGAGGCTTGCCTGGGCCACATAGTGAGCTCAGAGTCTGCCTGAACTACAAAGCGAGACCCTGTCTCAAAAAATAAAAATAGAAGGAGACTCCCATTTAAACCAGCCTCCTGGAGTCCTTTCAGCACTACAGTTAAATTGCCATGGCTCCCTCTTCTCAGGTGCTGGAGCAAGAGGACAGCACAATTTCTGGGCCGCTCTCAATGTTTTCTCTGAATGCGTGAAGTAAATTCAGAGCTCACTGACTCACCCTGAGTAACCTTATTCCCTGGGGGTCATTGGATAGTGTCTCCAGATGTCTTTGGTGGTCACAGTCATGGTGGTGGTCTGGTACCTGGGGGGTGGAGGCCAGAGATACTGCAAAACCTCCTGCTGTACACAGAGTAGTCCCAAAAGTGTTATCCAGCCCAATATGGCAGGACTGTAGAGTGTGAGAAGCCATGATCCAGAGAAGTGAAAAATTAGTCCTCTTACACAATTCAGCTTGCACATCAAAGTTTTTGGTATTTATTTCCTGAATTGAGTAGAATCAGAATCTCTAGTGTTTGTTAGGGACCCCCATTTTCCTCCTTTGAATATGTATTTCACTTGGATAAGCACACAGTTTTGCTAGAAATTGGTGAGTGCATTGCTCTAGATTTTAAAAATACTAATGAATTCATTGTCTTTCCAGAATCTTTTCATGGGATCGGAAAAAGGTAAGATACAAGTTGTATTGTTTTGATGTTTTTTTGTTTTGTTTTGTTTTCTTTGGAGACAGGGTCTCGCTTTGTAGTTCAGCCTGGCCCTGAGCTCACTGTGTAGCCCAGGCAAGCCTGGAACTCACAGCAATCCTCCTTTCTGTACTTCCTGAGTGCTGGGATGACAGATGTGAGCCACCAGGCCCAGCATTGTGGTCTGTGGTACTGATTGCTGGTGGGTATGAGTCATCACGCCCAGTATTGTTGTATGTGGTTAACCGGGGATTGAACCAGGGACCTTGCTCTTCTAGGCAGGAGCCAGAATCACTGAGCTAAATCTCTGGCCCCTGTTTTGATATTTTGATGGGAAAATTATGCCACTGCCTTGAATACCACTTTTCAGAAAAAAAGTTTGTGTAATGCAGGTTTAAAGTACATACCTGGACAGAGTAGAAAGAGAGCAGGTTGCCAGGAGTAAAAGATAAGTTTCCAGCTTGACTGTAATGTGGTGGAGCATGAGAACTTCCCTGCCAGCTGGCAGCCTGCTTCAAAGAGCTGTCCTTTCCTTGGCCTTTTCCATTGTCTTTTGTGACAGTGCACACAGAAATTCACCATTCTCTGATGTAGCCATCCTCAGTTTCTGCCACTGAGATGCCCCCATCCGAAGTCTGGACCAGGGTCACTCAAGGTGCCATGTTGCAGGGTCCTTGGGGAACACTTGTGTAAGTACAGAAATGCTAGTACCTGCTTGTTGAGATAATCTGGGAGGATGGTGCTCTTTGTTTCTTGAAGTTGCCAAGTGATCCTGGAGCAAGGAACAGTGGCCACACAGCCAGGTCAGATGACTACAGCTGGAGTCCTTCTATAGGTGGCCGACATGACATTGCAGCCTCATTTCCCCTCAACCCCTGCAGGTGGAGACAGCAGGATAAAAACCAAGAGCAGGGGTGGGGCTCGCTATAGGTGTCATTCTGATGCCCCAGATCATGCCATCACATGACCACTAGTTTAGAAAGAGAAGTGCGTTAAGGATGCACGCATTGGTGAGACTACAGAGCAGCCGGAACAGTGACCCCCTGTCAGTGGGAATGTAAGACAGGAAGCTCTTGTGATAGGATCTGCAATATTTATTGAGCCTGAAGGTGGGTGTTGTGGACTAATGTTTGTATCCTCTCAAAACTCATGTTAAAATCCCATCTCCTAAGGTGCTAGTTAGGAGGTGGGGTCTTCAGGCAGACATCGAGGTAACAAGGCTGGAGTCCTCATGAGTGGAATTGGTGTCCTTGTGAAAAAGGCCAAAAGGACTTCACTCTTGCCTTCCACTGTGGGGAGTACAGTGACAAGGTGACATCCATGAAGTAGAAAGTGGGTCTGCTCCACAGGCTAAATCTGCTGCTGTCTTCATCTTGAATTTCCATGCTTCTAGAACTATGAGCAGTTGATTTCTGATATTTATAAGCTACTTAGCATATAGTTTTAACAGTCTAAAGAGATTAAGACATTGGGCCTGTAAACTCGACACTCTTGGAGCCTGAGACAGGAGACTTGCAGGTTTGAGCCCACTGTAGGCAATTTAGTGAAATCTTGTCTCAAAAAGGCTTAGGAATATAGTCCCCAATACTGCCCCCCCAATCCAGCAATCCCAGAACTGGGGATTGATGTCCTACTGAGCTATGTTCCCAGTCCTTTTTGTTCTTTTTAGTGTTGGGACATAGCCTCACTAAATTGACTAGGCTGCCTTTGAACTAGGCATCTTCCTACCTGTCTTCCAAGTAGCAGTATTATAAATGTGTCCTATCTCACCCAGCTTTAGTTGTATTAAAACATAGCCCCAGTAACTTTATACCTGTAGATGCTTTGGTGCTACAGTGACAGAGCTGAGTATCTGTAGCAGGCTCTTTGCAAAAACAGTTTTCCAGTCTTGCCTAGCATCCATATTTTAAAATTGTGGCCTAAGGGGCTGGAGACTTAGCTCAGTGGTTCCAGCGCTTGCTTCGCAAGTGCAAGGTCCTGAGTTTGATCCCAGTGACCACGTAGAATGCTGGGCATGACAACTCACGCCTACCAACAATCAATACCACATACCACAGTGCCGGGCTTGGTGGCTTACGCCTGTAATCCCAGCACTAGGGAGGCAGAGACAGGAGGATTGCTGAATTCCAGGCTTGCCTGGGCTGCATAGTGAGCTCAGGGCCAGCCTGAACTACAAAGCAAGACCCTGTCTCAAAAAAAAAAAAAAAAAAAATTGTGGCCTAAGAATCAGCAGGGTTGACTTCACCCAGGAACTTGTTAGGAATATAGATTTTCATCATATATAATCCAGGCTGTTTTGGGAGTGAAGCAGGGAGATTGCAAGTCCAAGGTGAGCCCTGGCAATTCAGCAAGATACTAGAATTGGGGGTATAGTTCAGTGATGGTGTACTTGCCTAACATGAGTGAGTCTGGGTTCAGTACAGGGAGGAGGAAAGGAAAGAAAGTAACACTGTATAGACCCATAGGTCCAGCCTCAAACCTGCTGGATCAGAATCTGCATTGGAGTTTATCCTTAAGGTGATATAAATTACTGCCCTACAGACATTCATGTGTGTATGCATGCAGAAGTATAGTGACATTGCTAACAGGCCAAATAGGAAGCAGTCCATGCTTACTCTGACAAGTGGATGAGGAAGTAAATCGTGGTATATACTCAGTGGAAAATACTAAGCAGGAAGAAGCTATGTGCCATAATATGGGTAAACTTCATGATCCAAAGTTATGGTGAGTGGGAACATGAAGGCCATGGATGATGTAGTGGTGGTTACCAAGGTATTATAATCACCTTAAAAATATGTGTATCTACTTTCCATATGTGTTAAATATAAGAGGAAGGAAAGTGTAGAAACAATAAGATAGGCAAATTATTTGGAATCTTTGTTACTGTTCTGTTCTTTGTTACTGGTGTTATTTTCTTTCACTGAGCTGATCAACTTCTGAGTCTGCACCAGAGCTGAGAATTCAGTACTTTGACAGAATAAACTTCAGTTGGAAAGAGTAGGTTTGGGTATTTGTCACTCTACCTTCACTGTGACAAAGTGCCTGAGAGAATCATTTTAGAAGGATGAAAAGTGTATTTTGACTCATGGTTTCAGAGAATTCAGTCCATAGACATTTGATCCTATTGTTTGGGCCTTTGGTGGCACAGTATGTCACTGAGGGCAAACACAATGGAAGAGGACTGTTCATGTCAGAGTGGCAGGAAACAAAGAGAATAGGCAGGAATGAGATCTGCTGTCCCCCTTGAGGATACATCCCCATTGATGTAGCTTCTTTCCACAAGGCTATACCATCTCCCAATAGCACTGTGGAGTGAGCACCAAATATTTAACATCAGGACCTCTGGGGACATCCACGATCCAAACTACAACAGTTTGATAGGGAGGAGCAAGTAATCACTGTGAGCTCCATGGAGCTCAGAGCAAGCACGGAACTCCCCTGCAGGTGGGAAAGGGAAACCTTGCTGTGTTTGTAGCCCACTGCTTGGGCCACCTGCCTTTCGGTCTGTCAGTCCCTGGTGATAGCCAGGGTGTGTTAACAGATGCTGGAAGGCAACACAGTAAGTCCTGTTTGCATGAAGAGAGGGCTGTGAAGCCCCTTTCCACCTGTGGGCAAACAGTGAGGCCATTGTTTTGTTATTTTAAGGGCATGTGAGGGCATGACGATTCTGCACTGAGTGCCAGCCTAAGAGGGCCTTTGTTCATGACAAACAATTAAATGGCTGGTGTTTTGACATCCTTTATGAATAAACAGACATAGTGTGCAATCTCATAAGCATGCATGTGGCAGTTCACCTTTTCCAGGTGACCCACCATGTCCCCATGACAGCTGCCAGGTGGAAGATGATTTGTGGAACTTTGGTTACACAAGGAATTTACATGCAAAAAGCTTAGCTTTTTCTATGATAAAATGGTCTCTTGCCATATTCTTTCATGATGAGATGTAGCAGGAAAGATGCCTTCTGTGAGGGGCATTAGGCAAGAGAAAAGCTGTCTCTGTGATGGAAATCCATTCTGTTTAGGCAGAGCTGTGACCACCACTTCAGCAATGTCAGAGAAGGTCCGGACGCGGTTGGAGGAGCTGGACGACTTTGAGGAGGTGAGTAGGTCACATGCCAAGTGCTGGCTGGACCCTTTCCACTCCATCTGCTGAGGGAGATGTCTCGGTGGCTGCTGTTTGATTAAGTCTTGGCTGCACTGCTCTGGCCTCCTGGGGCTCTGCCTCATTCTGGGGAAAAATGCCAGCGGCACAGCACACTTGGCTGAGCACTTGGGAACCTGCCTTGGGTGGGTTTTCTTTTGTCTCTGTGAAGCCTGCACAAGCTCAGGTTGTCTGAGGACAGTGGCAGACAGTAAGAGCAGCTGGAGTCCCCTCCCAGGAAGCGGCCTGATGGAGTATAGAGACTGTATCATGGCAAAGGGTTTGCACGTGGCCAGTCTGCCGAGGCCCTCAGGAGTCTGCTGATCAGCCTGCCTGTGGTGTATATGACAAGTGTGCTGTGCCCTCAGCGGTACTCGCACATTTCTAACTCCTCTAGCACTCCAGCTGACAGCCGTGGGACCACAGTCTTCCTGTCCTGATGCACATAGAAACAGTACCTGTGTGCTTGCTTTGGACACAGGTGATACACGTCCTCTGCAGTGTCCTTTCAAGAGACACTGTGGCACCCCACTGCCTGGATTTGAATCCCAGGTCTGTCTCTTAGAAATTCTTTGACTTTGGACCTGAAGTTTCACTGCTCTGGGCCTCAATTTATTTAACTGTAACATGAGGATGGACAGTACCAGGACCAGGACATAGAACTGCCATGGGTTCAGTGAGTAAACTTATATGAAGGGCCTAGAGAGATACCTCATGTGTGGCATATGCTCTTTGTGTTAGGTCCTGTCACCATAATTATCCTGGGTGTATTGGCCATGGCTGGACTCCTACTATCAAGGTGGCCTTGGGTGTCTGCCTTTTCTGTACCTTTATTTCTTCATATATAAAATAGGATAAAGAGCTGTGGTGGGGGGTTGGCAAACGCTAGTACTCTGGGAGGCTGAGGCAGGAGAATGGCCAGTTTGAACCAGCCTGGGCAATCCAGCAAGACCCTGTCCAAAAGAATGGAAGGACCCAAACACACAGACAGAAAAATCTAGGGCTGGAGCTCAGTATGAAGTGCCTGGGTTCTATCCCTGGTATTGTTTAAAAAAATGGGATAAAGAGCTTTGCGCAGTGGCAGTATCGTAGCCAATGAGGTTTATCCGAGGTGCGATTATTGCTAACTGAAAAAATGGGATAAAGGATAGTGGTATGGATGTAGGGTTATTTAGGGTTATGAAAACCAAGAAGGGCCATTTGATGGTAGTTGCCATGGCCCCTCTGCTGAGGGTGCAGGCTGCTCTGGGCAGAGCTGTTGGGTGCCCAACAATGGCCAGTAGCCCTGCAGCTTGTTTGCCAGTACATACTTCGTACATTTCAGGTTGGGATGGGAGGCTCAATCTGTACATCATCAACCCAACAGGCAAGAGCTCTTCAGTCTTTGGGTTTCCAAAGTGGACAGGAGTGAGTGTCACCTCCCTGAACCAAAGGCCAGTGTGTCCTGGTGCCAGGACCTGCAGTCACCCAGAAGCATGACTCAGTCCTGTGTCCCTCAGTTCCATTAGCCTCTGGGTGCTGATTCCCTTTCTCTCTGGGAGCTGATTTTCTTTCCTTGTTTTTCTTCTGCAGACTGGTTTCCTTGCTCCTCCCTGTTCCCAGTGGCAGCTGCCCCAGGGCTCCCCAGTGAGCAAGTGTTTCAGTAGGGCATGGCAATGTCCTGCTGTAGTAAGGACCAAGCCCCTGCATGTCAGGCGTGTCATGTGACAAGGTTTTATTTCTTGCTGTCGGTGCACACATAGTTCATGGACAGAAGCAGCTTGTCTCAGAGCACTGCCGCCTCAGCACTTGGCTCCCCATGTTTTCACAGTTAGGGCTGAAGAGGATGGATTTTCACTGCCTCAGCCAGAAGGGACACAAGCCACTGTGTTCACAGTCCATTTGCCAAACCAGCCGCCTGGCTCCTGTTCCAAAGAAGCCAGGTAGTGCCTCCTGAGAAGCTGGGACTGTGGCTGAGGACCACTGTGCCTGGGTCCTCACAAGCATCTGCCTTGGTCTGTGCTAATGGCCTTCTGCCATCTGTGCCATAAGCCCTGCCCATACAGGCACAGCATCTTGTTGCTGAGTGAGCAGTTGTCTGTGTCTTGAGCCTCTGGCACTGTACATGGTGCATGCCAGCCCCAGTCCCCATGTGCTAAGGGCATGAGCCCATTTGCAGAGGAACCTGTGGGGACAGAGCCTTCCTACATGGTAGAGCTACAGTGACCTGGGTCCGACTTGCCCCCAAGACCAGCCTCTCAGCCCCCATTCTTCTGCTGTCACAGGCAGACACCCAGAGATCCTGTGTGTGGGACAGAACTGTCCATTCTGGTGGGGAGACCAGGGGACTTCAGAGCCCAAAGCGTGGCCAGTACCCAGGCATTTGTGAATGAGTTGGGATATCAAGTGTGCTAGACAGTGTTTTTCTTTCCTTCAGTGCTCTCACTTCTGCCTTCCACCCCCAGGGATCCCAGAAGGAGCTGCTGAACTTGACTCAGCAGGACTATGTGAACCGCATAGAGGAGCTCAACCAGTCGCTCAAGGACGCCTGGGCCTCAGACCAGAAAGTGAAGGCTCTGAAAATTGTTATTCAGGTCAGGCCTGGTGTGTGTTCCCCTCACCACCCTGAATTTCCTACATAAAAGTCCTTACTTTGGGTTTTCAGAGGTCTCCCTTTAGGATTTTACCCTCGTTCCCTTCTCCCATTTTTTTATATTTCCTCAGAAAGACCTTGCCTCTGAATTTTGTTTTTATGGTTTGTGTAATCCCAGGGCTGCTGGTATGGGTAGTTGTGTAAGTCATGCACCATGCAGTTCCAGAAAGCTCTCGACCTAGGCTGCAGAATTAATGGTACCCCTGGGCCGTGCAGTTCTTGGCTTGGGTAAACTGCTGACACATTTATGATTTGTACATACTAAAGAGGAAACAGCGCTTTCAGGTTTCCTTGACCAGGTTGGCTTGGCATCTTTGAGATTAATGCTGTGTAAGGTGCCCAGGTTGGTCTCTTAATTGTAGCCCTCCTGTCTCAGCTCCCCAGAGAGCTAGGATTATAAGTGTAACTCTTGCCCCTTATATTATTGATAAAAGTTCTTTATCAGTTGCAGGTATCCACTACTTAGTGACATGGGCATACTCTGAAAAATGTGTCACTTGGTGCTTTTGTCTTCCAGAGACTAAGGTGGCCACGGCTGCCACTGGGTAATGGGTTCCTTGGTGCCCCTTTTGTGTATGCAGCCTTAATATTATTACATATTATTATGCACACTGTGGCTTGTCTTTTTATTTTCAAAATGATAGCTTTTGAAGTGCAGAAATTTTGAATTTTAGTGAAATCTCAGTTGTTAATTTTCTCCTTTTAGCTTTGACTAGCCCAAGGTCATGAGGATTTTCTCCGTGTTTTTTTCTAGAAGTTTTATAGTGTTAGTTCCTACACGTAGGGCCATGGTCTGAGTTAGTTTTTGTGTCTGAGATGAGGTAAGGGACTGAGGCACTGGTGGCAAACCTACGGCATGTGTGCCACAGCAGACTGTTTGCATCATTGAGACCTCTAAAAGGCTGACCATCACTGGTCCAGGGTTACTTTTTTGCAAGCATATAGTCATCCCAAAGGCATTTGAACCAAAGACTCTTTGTCTTTTTGAGTTGCCCTGGCCATTACAGCAAAGCTCAGTTGACCGTAAAGTTAGGGCTTGTTCCTGGTTTCTCATTGCTAATTCTGTTGGTCTTTAAGTTTGCCCTTATACTAGTTGCATGCTGCCTCTCTCACTGTAGCATTGTAGTACATTTTGAAACTGGGTCGTGTAAGTCTTTTAACTTTTATTCTTTTTTTGCAGAATTGTTTTGCTTATTCTGGGTCTTGAGTATTTCTTTATGAATTCTAGGATCAGCTTGTCATTTTCTCCAAAAGCAACAACACACCCTATCGGACTTGGTCTGGATTGTATTCTGTATGAAATTGTCTGCAGGCGTGTAAGCTGTGCCATCAGTGGATAGGCATGTGGGTCTGCCTTTTCACTATGGTGAGCAACACTCCTGGGTGTACACCTGGACAACTCTGCCAGTGCCCACATGGCACATTTCTTTAGACCTGGCTGAGGATTTGCTCATTGGCAGCTGGGTACTGCCTCAGCTTTCTAGATCCTGAAGTCTTTTCCCCACGTCTAGGCCAGTGGTGCTGTTGGTCCCCCTAGTAGTGCGGAGTGGGAGAATCTGCAGTCAGCCTTTTGTCACCATCTGGTGTGAAGTGTGAACAGACTTTGTTTTCATTTTTCTAATTTAGGAGGCAAAGTTGATTTTACTGTAGTTTTAATTTACAGGTCCTCAATTAATAAGAACATTGAACTTTTTCTGTTTTGGGTTTTTTGTTGTTTGTTTTTTTGAGACAGGGTCTCCCTATATAGCCCAGCCTGGCCTCAAACTTGTGGTAATCCTCCTTCCTCAGCCTCCTGAGTGCTGGGTTATAAGCATGCACTACCACATCCAGCATACTGAGCACTTTGTCACATGCTTATGGGCTATTGAGATTTCTTTTTCTGTGAAATGTCTTTTGTTGATTTCTTTGGCCCATTATGGTTTTATATTTTTTCCTATTGAGTTTTACAGTTCATTTTCATATATTTTGTGTAGTTATGGTCTTCTTTTCTTTCCTTCTCAGCCACAGGTCATCTCTTAATTAATCTTTTTTTTTTTTTTTTTGAGACAGGGTCTCACTTTGTAGTTCAGGCTGGCCCTGAACTCACTATGTAGCCCAGCAATCCTCCTGCCTCTGCCTCCCAAGTGCTGGGATTACAGGCGTGAGCCACCACGCCCAGCACTTCTTAATTAATCTTTTTGTTCTAGTTATTAAAGCATCTTTTCAAAAGTCTTAATTTTAGAAATTTAGTGTCTTGAAATATTAGAATACTCTAGCTTTCTTGTTCATTGGAAACAAATAGAAATATACCTTTTCAGGATTTTCCTACCAATGTCAGTAAGTTAATAAGTTCAGTAGCCTGTACTTCAGGCAGAGAGACATGGTAGTCAGTTGTTCAGGAAATGCATATAGCATATTATACTTGGAGTGTTAACAAATCCCAGTTTCTAGGCTGTACCCAGACCAGTGAATCAGAATTTCTGGGTGGTAGGAGCCTGGCACCGTTCCTTTTCATGTCTGTAGAGGGTCCCGGAGTTGAGAATGGCTGTTACAGAATGCTGACTCCTCCAAGTGTGCTGTGGGTGATGGATGGCGTTAACTCAGGATCTGTAAGCTTTATTTTTGACCAGTAGGTTTTGTGGGCAGCAGCAGATTTTCATTTTTCTTTTTTTTTCAGATAGGGTCTTGCTTTGTAGTTCAGGCTGGCCCTGAGCTCACTATGTAGCCCAAGCAAGTCTTGAATTCTGCAATCCTGCCTCTGCCTCCTGAGTGCTGGGATTACAGGTGTGAGCCACCATGCCCAGCATTTATTCATTGCTGGTGGGCCTGAGTCATTACGCCCTGTTTTGTTGTATATGTTTATTAGGGATCAAACTCAGGACCTTGTGCTTGCTAGGCAGGCGCTGGAACCACTGAGCTAAATCCCCGGCCCCAGATACCCATTTTTAATGCCTACTTTGAGATACTTGGTTCTTAGACAAGCTAGGAGGTAACATTTAAGTTTTAAAAGCTATAGTATCTTCAAAATAGTGATTTTAACCCATTCATAGAAGGCTATAGTTCATACGTCTTGTTGCTGGGTGGCCTGAACCATGGGTGGTACATGCATGACTGTAGCTTTTTAGTAGTTTTACTAGTGATTCATTTGAACTACCAGTGGTACAAGCCACCCAATGGGAGAGGCACACATGTGCCATCGGTGTTTCTAGTTGGTGGGCGTGTGTTAAAAGGTAACTTTAGCGGTGATTGAGTCAGCTGGTGGTCTGTTCTTAGGGAAATGTTTATATGTGGTTATTTATTTTTAAAAAAAATGTTTATTGGTGCATTATATATACACGTTGTGATCACATTCAATACTGGGAATTTGTACCAGTACATGACACAATTTAATTCTCACTTTTTCCCATTCCCCTACCCACCCCACAACCCCACACCCCCTAAATACATAAGCTTTGTTTCCATTTTCTTATTACCATCACATTTTTTTATTCCTCCTTGCTCACCCCTCCACCATGTTTCCTTTCGAATATCATACATTCTAGAACTCATTAACATCTTTAGTTTCTCATACTAGCAAACAGATATGATATTTACACATCTGTGACCTATTTATTTCACTTATGAGTATGTCCTGAAAGTGCATCCATTTGAGTATAAATGACTCAAACTTACCATTCTTTAAGGTAGAGTAATACTCCATTTTATAGACAAACTGCATCTTCTTTATCCAGTCTCTAGTTGATGGGCATTTGGGCTGCTTCCAGGATTGAGCTATCACAAACTGAGCTGCTATGAACATGGGTGCACATAGGTCACTACAGTATGAGTCTTTTAATTCTTTTGTGTATCTTTTGAAATGGGTAGTGAGAGGGAGATGGTGGTTTGGGGACTCAGAAATAGTGCTCTCTAGGCGCATGATGAGAAATGAGAAGAGGTTGTTTTGGGAGAGGCAAGGCCTGCTGAGATTCATTAAGAACACTCTCTGGCCTGCCCTCTTTTTAAAAATTTCCTAATTAATGAAGTTTATTGGTGCATTTTAGGTGATCATAATGAACACATTTATCATAGGGAATTTATACTTGTACATGATATAACTCTATTCTTATTTTTTCTCATTCCCCTACCCTCCCTTCAACCCCTTTCCCTCTATTTACGAAGGGTTTGTTTCTCTTTTTTTTCTCTTTTCTTGTTTTTTTTTCCTCTCTCCCAACACCCTCCCTAGTTCCTCTACCTGTCTGAATACCAATAAAACTTGGAATAAACAAAAAAACCAAAAGGTAACTTCAGTTCAAAAAATTATTCTGGGGCCAAAGGGTTAGCTCAGTGATTCCGGCACCTGCCTCGCAAGCACAAGGTCCTAAG
>PVIC010003187.1:35909-70877 GCA_004025085.1 Thryonomys swinderianus
GTGTCTTGCTTTGTTTATAGAAGCTTGGTCTCCCCCAGGAGACCTGGAAACCAGGCTCTGGATAGGAACTCAGGAATGTCGTGTCTCCGGGAACTGTGTATTATAAACAGTCTCTAAAATTCACAGTTGTTTGCTTTTTTTTCTAGCTCTCAAATCTCTCAGTTACAGCATTAGTTACAGTTGGAACTCTTATAAAGAGCATAGGAAAATCACAAAGCAAGGCGTCAGGAATTGGAATTCCACAAACATCCCAATGCCATGTTTTGTGTCTTTAACAACTTGCACCCTGCTCCCATAGCATCTGGGCTGTAGGAGGATGTTTCATAAATCAGGCATGCTGTTTACTTTTAGGCACATGCGTAGGAAAAACTCTGTGATTCTAACAGTTTAGATATTGAGTAACAGCACCAAAGTGGAAACACATGTCAGCATACCTCTTAAATTGGTCAGTCTTTCAACCATTCTGTGAATATTAGAAATGCATATTAAGGTATTTTTCTAAATGCAAAAAAAATTATTTTTTCATTTTATTTGCTTAATTATATGAGACAGGATCTTCCTTGTAGTATCACTTGGCCTCAAACTCATGATCCTCTTGGCTCTTCTTCTGAGTGCTGGGAATATATATGTGCACCACCTGTGGAATTATTTTACATGACATTTTCCAGTCTGAAGGTCAGTTGTTGTGATGATAAAATACAGGAAAGTTACTTGGTTCCTTATGCTGAGTTTGGGATTTGTGAAGACTTTTGTGGCATTACATTTAGTTCATCTAGGTAGAAATAGTTTTTGGCTTCTGATTACAAAGCTACTTTATCCGGGGTGTTTAGGTCATGTTGGATGGCTTCAGATTTCCCGTAAGAATCCTGTATATAACTAACTGGGCTGATGGTACATGTCTATAATTGCAGCACCCTAGGAGGCTGAGGCAGGAGGTTTTTAAGTTCAGCCCATCTTTGGCAACTTAGTGAGACCTTGTCTTTTTTTTTAAGTTATTGCTCAATTTTATTTTTATTTTTTAAAAATTTTTATCTTTATTGGTAAGTGGTATATACTCATCATATCATGATCACTCTCAATATTGGGAATTTATACCAGTATAGGACAGAATTTAATTCTTAGACCTTGTCTTTTAAGTAAAAAAATTAAAAAAGTACTAGGTGTGTGGCTCAGTTCAAAGGCCCTGCATTCCATCTCCATTCTGGGGAAAAAAATCATGAATGTGTCAGCAGCCTCTTGGCACCAGTGAGAGTGTAGGGATTGTGCAATGCAATCAGAGCTGGACCACTCCCAGCACCGAAGATCATAGTTCTAGAGAAATACGTCTTTTTAAACCTTGGCATGTTTCCCTGGAGAGGGAACTTAGGGAGTAAGTTTACTTAACGTAAATTTAAGAAGGCTAGGGTATTTAATTCTATGAAAGGAGTGTATAAGAATTCTAGCCAGGTATGGTAGCACGTGCCTGTATCCCACAAGTTTGAGGGCAGCCTGGGTGACTTAATGAGAATAAAACAGTAAAGAATCCAGACCAGACTAAAGTAAACCCGAGGAAGCCAGGCTGAGAGAACTGATGCAGAGATGAGTACTGAGCCTAGTTCCTCAAGGATAAGATAAGACTTCCTCAGTCCTGTGGCTTTCCTGGAGCAAGGCTTTCCAGAACCTTCCTTAAGAGGCTCTGTGAAGAGAGTCTGGCTTTCTTATCATTACATCCTCCTTACCTGGCACGAGGTTACCACAAGATGGTAAACATCTTTCATCTTGTTTATTATTAGTTTTCCAGGCCTGGATGGTCCCAGCCACATCAGACATGGCATGGTGAATTTTCTTTTCTTTTCTCTCTTTCATAGTGCTCAAAACTTCTTTCAGACACAAGTGTTATTCAGTTCTATCCAAGCAAATTTGTCCTTATCACTGACATACTTGATACATTTGGTAAGTACCATGTTCATTTTATGTTTGGGGAATGTGTTTATTTTCACAGGAATTGGGTAGTAAGACCCAACTTACCTATTGTAAGTTGTTTTACAATAGGTTCTGCAGTGATTTGAGTAAGAAGATAGATTAGGAGGGAGGCCAAGCCATGGCCACATGCCCATTAACAGGAATAGTATAGTTTCATACATTTTCATTTTTAATGGACATATTGTATAAAGTACATTATATGTATGTATATACATGCAGTAGTTACATGTTTATGAGTACAGTGTGACCTTTAAGTACATGTATACAATGTGTAACGATTAGATCAGAGTAATTGGCACATCTTTCAGCAGACATTTCTCATTTCTTTGGGTTGGAAACACTGACAATCCTCTCTACTAGCTATTTTGAAATAATTCAGTTAATTGTTACAACCATGGTTCCCTTATAGTATGACAGCACTTGAAAGGTTGTTCCTCCTGCCCATCTGTAAAGCATGTTTTTTTTTGTTTTTGAGACAGAGTCTAGCTTTTTGTAGTTAAGGCTGGCTCTGAGCTCACTATGTAGCCCAGGCAAGCCTCGAACTCAGCAATCCTCCTGCCTCTGCCTCCCGAGTGCTGGGATTACAGGCATGAGCCACCACACCCAGCTGTAAAGCATGTTTTTGAATGAAAGACTCTTGTTTTTCCTGTTTTCTCCGATCTTCAGTGGAGGAATGAAGCAAACTGGGAGCACAAGTCCTATCTCAGCCACTGTTGTCCTCTTTCCTCCACAGAAGCATCCAAAGCTCAATCGCTTCTCGGCCTTTTGGCTAAGATCAAGTGTAGCATCCAAAGCTCACACTCTTCAGAACTGAATGTGTTAGGCATCTTTTTGTTGCTATAACAAAATATCTCAGATGACCAATTTACAAAGAGAAAAGGTTTGTTTGAACTCAGTTGTGGAGGTTCAGGTCTGTGATCATGTGGATGCATCATTTTGGGGCCTGTGGTGAGACAGAACAGCATCATGGCATCATGTGGTGAAGGAAGTCCGCTTACCTCATGGCCAAGAAACCAGAATGAGGAGTGGGCCAGTGTGTCACAGCTTCTGGTCTCTTCCCAAGACCTTCATGTGAATCAGCCTCTCTGGGTGAGACCAACTCCCAATAACTCTGGCAGCACGTTCACCTTTGGGTGCAAGGGCTTTGGGTTTCCCCATGCCCAGTGACTCAGCGAGCTGAGACATGAGGCAGTGCTGCTGTGCTTCCCCATGCTAGAGAGTAGCTGGCTGCCATTTAGGGTAATAGTGATGAACCTTCAGCAAGTCTCTTAGCTGCCGTGTGAGGTAGTGTCTGTTACTGTTGCATCTTATACATGAGGAATCTGAGACCCAGAGAAACAGGTAGTTTACTCAAAGCTTCCAGTACAACCAGTGGCTGAGCTGGCCTTACTTAGGGCCCTCTGCAGTTACAGCGTCTGCCTCTTTCCTTTCATACTGTGCCTGTGTGGGCAGTTTTGCACACCAGGAAAATTACCAGTGCAGATCTCTCTGACCCAGCGTTCTCAGCCCTGGGACTACATCTTGTAAATAGGAAGAGATGAGAAACAACTTGAGTGGCCATCAGCAGGGGACCAGTCACATAAGTCATGACATATCTCTACAGTAGAGCACCCAGTGCTCTGAGGCAGCAGGCTGCAATTGTGTCCCCAGAGGGAAGATCCCCTGGGGTTTTGTAAAGTGGAAAAGCCGAGATGCTGGAGCTCTACAGAGTTGTTCTTTTTGTTTAAGAAAGAAAAAATTAGAATGTGTGTTCCTGCTGTTCTCTTTGTGCCGAAGACACGGAGGATACCCAGGCAACTAGTACAGCTGGTCACTCTGAGCGACAGTGAAAAGACGGGGTGGGTGTGTCACTCTGCACTGTCCTGCTGTGTGGCATTGTGAGCCGTGGGAATGTTTTACTTCTTCACAAGTGTGTGAGGTGCCGTCCTTCCTGTCCCTTGAGACTGACTGTTGTTCGAGGGTTGGATCTGCAGTGAGCACCATTCCTTGGGGCCCCCCGAGGCAGTCTGCTTTGGGACCCTCAAGTTTCCCTTTTTTAAGAGCAGGAGTGGAATGTACCTTGCTTGGGTGGCAACCCCAGGTCCCATGTCAATCTGTCCACATGTAAGATGATGCCTGCTGGTACAGGCCAGGCATCTCATGGTTGCTGACATGATTGGCATAGGGGGGACCATCTCTGACAGGGACATGGGGCACAATCCCAGGTTCCAGAGACACATACACACTGGGAAGGACACATGGCTGTCTTTTTTTATTGGGGTCTCATGAGAGATCGTGGGCACAGATGGGCTTCTGGCTTCCCATCTACCTCTCCTTCAGGGTTGTGTGCACTTGAGCCTCAGTTTCTTCATCTGTAGGATGGGATTCTCATAGACCAGTGGTGGCCAACCTATGGCATGTGTGCCATACCGGGCTGTTCATATCATTGAAAAATGTTCACTGCCTCTGCCGTACGCTCTGCCTCTGATGGTTTCTAGAGAGAATTCAAGTAAGAAGGAAGCACACAGTGTTTTCCCACTTTGGAGAGTTTGTTGGCAGGATCTGTAGTAAATAACTTGGAATGATGCCTGGAGCAAAGTAAGTGCTCAGAAAATGCTGATTGTCACCTCTGTTGTTTTAAAATCTGGATCACTGCTCACAGTGCAGTGATGTTGAGCTTTCAGTGATACGAACAGTTTGCTGTGGCACACGTGCCATAGGTTCACCACCTCTGCTCTGGTTTATAAAGAAGTAAATCAAGAGCTAGGAGGGGGGTGAGTCCCTAGAATCCTAACGCTCAAGAGGTTGAGGCAGGAGGATTACAAGGTTCAAGCCCAGCCTAAGGTACACAAAGGAACTTAAATCTAGGATTGAGCATTATTTCTCAAAACAATTTCCCACTAGTTTTACAAAAGAAAAATAGCTTGCTTGGCCAAAAGCTATTTTGTAAATTCCGGGCATGGTGGCTCATGCCTGTCATCCCAGCACTCGGGAGGCAGAGACAGGAGGATTGCTGTGTTTGCGGCAGCTTGCCTGGGCACCACAGTGAGCTCAGGGCCAGCCTGAACTACAAAGCGAGACCCTGTCTCAAAAAAAAAAAAAAAGAAACATGTATGGGTGGGGTTAGAAATATGTCTCAGTACAAAGACTCTGGGTTCAGTCCCCAGTACAGTTAGAAAAAAAAGTGAAGATTAAATATAACTGTTGTGTTTTTTGAGGAGCTGGTTTTAGTGACATGACAAGCTTTCACATAGGAAGTAAAGGGCTTTTGGGTTCAGTCTGTTCTATACACCTTCTGCCCGCATGCCTCACTGTGTGATGGGCAAGGGGAATCCCATGCAGTTTCAATGCCAGGGCTCTGCTTCTGTGGCCTGAGAGATGAAAGCACGGGCTGCCAGAAAGGAGGAGGCAGGTGGTGTGGGGAATTGGGGCTCCGCCTCTCTGAGGCTTCCCATGGTGCCCACTGGAGACCATGGTGTAGACGTACATGGCTTCTCGTCATGGCTACACATTAGACTCACCTGGGAACCTTACATACTCTGTGCCAGTCCCAGCCTGTGAGAAGAGAAATGGCATCTGCCTGTTGTGCTGATCATGTTACAAAGTCTGAGAAATGCAAGGTTAGCGTGAGGTGTTTTCCTGGTGTCTTCCTCTATCAGTGGTTCTCATGCTTGAGCGTGTGAGCCACTATCCAGAACTTTCTATTTTAGTAGTTCTGAGTGGCGCAGGAGTGGGCCTTTCCAAAGTGTCTCAAGGTGATTGTGACATAGGCGTCCACCCTGAGAGAGGCATCACAGTGGTACCTCCTCACTTGGCCTTTCCTGTACTTTGTCCTAATAACGTCATCTCATCCCAGGTCCTTGACCAGACTCGAACTTTACAGCTTTCTCATGTTCAAGGTGTGGTGTTCTTTATTGCCCAGAAGAACATAAACGCTTCTAAATTGAAGGTGATGGTGCCAGAAAAGGAAGAGTTGTCATAAACAGTTTTTCCTCCTGACTTGGGGGGGGTCTAGACTCGCTGCTTGTTGTGTATAATTTTTTTGAATACAGCAGGCCTATCTGCGTATTGCCTCTAGCTGCTCTCTGCCCTTGCAAAGCTGAGTAGTTGAGACAGTGACCTGTTACCTAGAAAACCTACACTCTCCATCCATCCTGCCACTGAGCACCTGGTCCCCGCTGCATGCCAGCCCAGTCAGGTCCTGGGTGTGTGGCATCAAATAAGTTGAGCAGTCTTGCTGCCCCTTTGGGGCTTCTGTCCTGGTGGGAGCTCAAGTTCAGATGCTTTAGGGGCTGCTGGTCAGGTCCAAATGAGGGAACAGCTTGACAGCAGAGCAGTAGGGTACAGTGGGACTGCAGCCAACTGGGCAGTGCAGGTGCCATCCTCACAAAGGGCAGCTCCTGATCCTTCTACCTTGGTGTTGTCCTATAGGGATATTTTTATACATCTTATGTGAAAAAGTATGTTTTTCACAAGAGTTCTCCCAGTTTGCCTGTAGGTAGTGAATTCATAAATTGTTAAAGCGCCTTGTGGGCTCCAAGATGTGAGTCAAAATACACCTGGTTGCAGGCTTGACTCAGCCCCTGTGCAGCCTCTGATTGAAAACTGAATGTGTCATAGAATCTAGAATATTTCCTATTGAGTACATGCGAGAGTTGAGGCTCTGCTAGCTCTGAGTTTCAGTCAAGATGCTGAAAGGTAAAATGATCACCTTTCTTCTCTCAGAAAGCAAATCATCCATCCATCTCATTAAAAACAAAAAACCCAAAGGAGCATGGCTTACAATTTCTCCCACTAGGTGGCAGTGTTATCATAAGTTAAAATGTGCCTGGAATAGGACTGGTCTATGTACTTCATTAACACACGTTTGTTTAGTGTTTACCTCTGTAGTGTGTGAGCTAATACCATATGTCCTTTTCCTCCAGGAAAGCTGGTCTATGAGCGCATCTTTTCCATGTGTGTGGATAACCGCAGCACCTTACCAGGTAACACTAGCTTTCAGCCAGTTTAAGTGGGATTTTTTTTTCCTTATGGTTCTGGGACTAGAACACAGGGCCTTTGCACTAAGGAGCATCACCAGCCTTTTAAGTTTTCTTTCATTTTGAGGCAGGATCTTACTAAGTTGCCCAAGCTGGGCTCGAATTTGTGATCACCTTCCTTCAGTTAGCCAGCCCCTCACAGTGCTGGGGTCACAGGCATTTATCACTACACTCAGCATGAGTGTATTCAACCCTGAAGTCAGTATTGGAAGGTTTTATCAGGTCAGGATTTATTGAGAACTGATAAACTTGAAAATTTTGGGGCTGGGAATTTAGCTCAGTATTTTTGGCATCTACTTTGTAAGCACAAGGTCCGGAGTTCGATCCCTGGTACCATATAACACAATACTGGGTGTGGTGACTCACACCCACCAGGAATCAGTATCACAGACCACAGTGCTGGGCATGGTGGCTCACACCTGTAATGCCAGCACTTGAGGGGCAGAGGCAGAAGCACTGCTGAGTTCAAGACTTGCCTGTGCTACACAGTAAGGTCAGGGCCAGCCTGAGCTATAAAGCGAAACCCTGTCTCAAAAAGGAAAAAAAAGGAGGAATTAACATGTTTGAAGACCTCAGAGCATCTCAGTCATCCAAAACATTAGAAGGTTTTTAAGTGGGCCTATCTAGGAGTTTTTGGCAAATAATAGGAATGGAATGGAAAGATGTAAAATCAGACTTTGCTGAACTATCACATGAGCTAATTTTCCTCTGCTGTTTGACACTTTAATATTTTCTCACGTATTTTCCTTTTTTTTTAAAGAAGCAAATTGCTTTAAAAAAAACTTTATGCATAC
Source organism: Thryonomys swinderianus (assembly GCA_004025085.1). NCBI lineage: Eukaryota > Metazoa > Chordata > Mammalia > Rodentia > Thryonomyidae > Thryonomys > Thryonomys swinderianus. Next base: position 43,684 of record PVIC010003187.1, read on the forward strand.
AAAAGAACATTGTCAAATAAATCAATAGTAACAGATGCTTTGAATCTACATTCTATACCCAAGTAATGTGTTCCTTAAATTTATTGCCAACCAATTTGAAGTCCTTGTGGGATTATAATGGGACACGTGGATGATGAATTTCTTGTGTTGTATAAATGATAATGATGGTGAGTCTGGTGATATGTAACTCAGCTGCAGCTTCCTTTGCCCTTATCCTCCTTTTAACTCACAGTCAGTGCTGCCCGGAGCAGCCAGGGAGCACGGCCACTGCCACCGCCACCCTCATCCTCTGCTCCTGACAGCAGAACCTCCCAGGGGACAAGGAGACAGCGCGGACAGTGACAGTGACCCAATATTTGACCTATATCTCCTTTCTTCCTCCTCTCTCTCACTCCCTTTCTGTCCTCCTTCCTCCTACCACCCCCTCCTCTCACATCTTTGCATTTACCCATCCTTTAAACACTATTTAATAATGTACATTTCTCAGAGTGACAGGTCCATACACCTTTTAGTGACCTGATTGGAACTATCTAGTCTCAGAAGGCCAAACCCAGAGTGGAAGAGTCAGGGCCTGTCTTTTAGTGCAGCAGCTGCTGGTCACACAAGGCTCTTGCGACTTGAGATGTAGCTGCCCAAACTTGCTATGTGCTGAACAGAGCACACTGGATTTCAAAGATGTGGTAGCTCACTAATAATCTGTTTAAATGGCTTACATTTTGAACCGATTTTCTGGATGAATTAGGTCAAAGTACATAATTAAAATTTCATCAGGGAGTGCTGGCACATGCCTGTAATTCCAGTGCTGTGGAGGCTGGGGAAGGAGGATCATCATGAGTTCAAGGCCAGCCTCAACTATGTAATGAGTTCAAGGCCAGTTTGGCAAGAACCTATCTGAAGACAAAACAAAACAAACAATTTTACTGCTGCTACTCTAAAACCTTAGTGTTCCAGGCACATCAAAATTAGGAGACAGGCAGTCTGGAAAGATGGGCCCATAGCCCCAGTAGAAAGGTTCTCTCTGGGGTACAGGATTTGTTTGGCAAAACTAAGCATTTGTTTAACTTGCACTTGCCAACCGTGTTTACCAGCAGTAGTAATGTCAGCCATGGTTGGTTTAAACCCAAATACAAGTTTTCTTTGGCAGCAGTAGGAATTTACTAATTTTTTTGAAGCCAGGGTCTCAGGCTTTCTGCCACTAAGTTATCTCCTCAGACCAGCACATTTTAAAAATTCTTTTTGGTACAGATTCTACTTTCTATTAATATATGACCTGCCTGCAGTGATTTTCCTTCCTCTTGATCTTCATTGACTACCCAACATTTTAGGGCCAAATTAGGAAAGGTTATACAGAACTTACTCCCTACCCAAACTCTAAAAGTTCAGAATTAAAGGCTGTTTTCATATTCACTTCTAGTCTTTGTCTTGATATATCAATTAGTATCTTTGTTGCTAAAGTTCTTTTCTCAAATGCCTATTTTTATTTTTTACCTTCGGCCATGAAACTAGGCTTTTTGTTTTCTAGCAAATGATTTCTTTCTTTCACTTAAAAATCTTTATTTGTATGATTTTCACTATCCCCAGGAGCCTGAAAGGAAGAGGGACATACTTGGTTAGAACTGCCTGGCAATCTGGGTGGATGATTCTCTACCAAAATTAGGAGGAAAGATTTGTGATGTGCTTCACAGAATCTGCCTGAAGACATTATGTGGAAGGGGAACTCTCGTGGCATTTGTACTCATTCTTTCCACTTGAATCAAGTCCTGACTGGTGAATCTTATGTTGAGCCTTATGGCTATAAGAGTTTTCACCGCAGTTTAGATCTTAGGAGTTTATGAAGCAATCGGTGTCTTGGTTCATGAAGAGGACACTCAAGGAGCTGTGCTCTCCTCCATCTGAACGTTTCTCCATTCAGCATGTGTGACAAGCCCACATACTCTGCATGACCAAATCATTTTCTTCCCACTCAGGAGAAAGGATTTGGGTTTGTGGTTCTCATTCCCATCTTCTCAGCAATCTGACTGTCAGTTTTCCATAGTGTCTATGGCATGTCAGGGTCAGCTGGGGTCCTCACTGACCTGGCTTTGGGCATCTGCTGACTAATAGGCTGTCACTTCACTGTAATCTGTGTTCTGTGAAGTGGGTGGGGACCTGGCGGGGAAGAGTGCTGGGCTCACTGTCACTCCCATCTTCCTAGAACATCCACTAGAGTGTTAATAAAAGAAGCATAAGAAAAGAAAAATTAACAGGAACCAGGAGGAAATCCTCTACCCTTTGTTACATTGGTGTTTCTTCTGACCAGTTTCCAAATTTTGAGTGCATTTTCCATGTAGCCCAGGTTTCCAGGCACAAACTGTGCGCCATCCCATGCTGTTCCTATGTTCAGAATTCTTCAGGAGTTTCTGTTGCACTTAGGAAAAAGAACAGAGTCATCACCAAGACTGCAGTCCTGTAGGACCTTCTTGTGATACCTGCTCTTCCCCTTCCTGCTTATCTCCTTGGGTTGCTTTCTATTCTTGGGTGATGTTAACATCATACCTACCTTAGTGTCTTTGCACTTGCTGTTTCTATTCCTTCAAATATATCCCATCCTCATTTACGCACAGCTGGCTTCCCCTGGTAATTCAGGGCCTAGCTCAAATGTCATCTCTGCAGGGACCTTCTCTACCCACCCTCTCAAACCTACTGTCACTCACATTTTAATGCCTGGTTCTTTTGTGGTACTACCTGCTCTTGGCTATAAGCTATTGGCTGCCTGTCCTTTTTTCTGTCCATGAGTTTTCTACTGCCATGTTGCTAAGTTGCTCAGGCTGTGCTTGAAGTTTTTATCTTCCTGCTTTAGTGCCTGGATTACAGACCTGTGCTAGCATGGCTAGCTTTTAGTAAGCTTTAGGCATTTGTGTTGCACAAATGAAGGGAATATATTCTTACATTTTCTGTAAGTCCTTTTTCTAAGTTATCTCTAGAACTTTAGGAAAGCCCAAAGACCTTGGGTTCCTATCCTGTAGACTATGTGCCTACACAGGGTGTCTTGCCTTTACCAAGAGTTTTAGCCATTTTAGGCAGCTTAAATTACTGATTTTCTACCCTTTGCTAAACTTTGGTTCCTTCCACTGGGTAACAAAAGATAGGTAACCAGATAAACCAGAAACTTCAGAGAGCTTTTTCTGCTTTGGGATTCTAAGATGCAAGATTCTTTCATATGAAGGGAAACTAACCTCACTTTCTCTCTTTCAAAAGGCATGACTGACAGAATAACCTTTATCTTTTCCATGGGGAAATCTCTTGAAACTTACAGGGATAAAGTTATTCTACAGGAATGTATAGGTTCTGGCCAAAAAGGTAAAAATTGTCCTATTCCATCTCTTTGAAGACGGCAAGCTAGGGGGGCTGCAGGTTAGTTTGATGGTAAAGTGTTCAGCTGGCATGTGCAAGGCTCTGATTAGCTTTTTGTTTTGTTTTTTTGAGACAGGCCACCCTGTTCAGGCTGGCCCTGAGCTCACTATGTAGCCCAGACAAGCCTCAAACTCAGCAATCCTTCTGCCTCTGCCTCCCAAGTGCTGGGATGACAGGCATGAGCCACCACACCTGGCACTGTAGTACCAGGGATCCAACTTGGGACCTTACGTTTGCAAGGCAGACACTGGAACCACTAAGCTAAATCTCTGGCCCAAAGCCCTGGTTTTGGTAATTAGCACTGGAGGAAAAAGGAAATAAAATGTTAAGCCAGGAGTTTTCAAATGACCAAAGCATGCCAAGCATCTAAAAACAGATAAATACTTGAGATTCTAGTTTCGGGACATCTGTAGTTGTGTTTTCTGCTGGAGAAGTATCTCATGGTTTATCTTTTTAGCAGATACCTTAGGAATTTTGGTCACCTTAATCATATACCATCAGTAATAAAGTCAGAGATGAACAATGACTTGCTGCAGAGCCAGAGGAGAGCCAACAAGCTAAGAATGCTTTGCTAGTCCCGAAGTAATTAACTTTTCCTGTAATTTGATGTTTGTTTGCTTTAAAATAGGATCCTGCTATGTAGTTCAGTCTGGCCTGCAACTATTTAGCTCAGGCTGGCCTTGAACTCGTGTTGCTCCTCTTGCTGGGAACCCAGGCATGTGCCATCATGCCCAGTCCTTAATTGAATATTAAAAGTATAAACAGGTAGTTCTGGGATGGACTCGGATCTTTGCTAAAATCATGCAGAAGTTTCCATGTGAGAGTTTAACAGGAACTTTCCTGCTGTTGTTTTTTTGTTTCTTCTCTTTTTTTTTTATTTATGTTCTTCCATTTCTCAGTCAGATGTATGTCAAGTCTAAAGCTGAAAAGTAAGTTTTTGTGGTTTGTAAAAAAAAGTACATCAAGATTAGACTTGGCTGTCAGTGCCAGAAACTCAAACTAACAATAAAGGGGGTCATGGCTGATAGGGCAGCTAGCCCAAGTACCAGGCCTACTGATTACTTCTGTCATGTTGCTCTCATGTAGCAGTGTAGCTGCCAGAGGTTCCAGCTATTGTATCTACATTCCAATCAGCAAGCGAGGAGGAGAAGTGGTGGTGGGCATTCCCTCTCTCTTAAAAGTACATTTGCCAAAAGCTGCATTTTTGTTTATATTCCAGGACCAGAACTTGGTCTCAGCTGTAGAGATGGCCATATGCCCAGCAGAAAAAGGGGAGTTCTATTATTAAAGAGGAAATAAATTGTAAAATGCCCTGGCAGTTTCAGCTCAAGGTGACTTGAGCTGGTTTCGAGCCAGGACCAGCTCAAGCTGGCTTCTCACCTTGGGGCTTTGAGCTCCATTCTGGTCTGGCCAGGTGATACTTAGGGCAAGAGCTTAGATCACATCTAATTTTACTTGCAGGTGCCTAACGCATCTGAGTACTCTGTTGCAGTTACTGCTGTGTGCACCAAGAACCCCTGCACTGAAATACATGCAGTGGCTGAGAATGTCAGCTAGGAGCCAGGCTGCCTGGCTAATATTCTAGCTGTGACAGTTGCTTGCTGTGTCCTGGACAAGTTGCTTAACTTTATATACCTAGGTGTCTGTATTTGTAAAAGAGATTGTGAAAGTATGGACCACGGAAAGGGGGGTGGGGTACTGTGAGGGAAAGCTGAGCTAATGTCAGTAAAGTACTCTGCACAAAGCCTGGCACCTTGAAAGCTCCATGTGTGTGTTTGGGGGGTTCTTACTCTCATCAACCGTTTCCGAGTAATGATGACATCTGGAAGGAAACATACCAAAGGACTGTACCTCCCTGTCTTCTGCTCCATGATTATGTTGTCCAATCCAAAGTCTCACAGCAGCTGCCAAAAATACCAAGATTGAGGATGCCTAACAGGGCTGGTTTTGTATTTCAGATCACTTTTCTCCAGAGAATGTCAATGATACAGCCAAGGAAACATGCCTGAATTGGTTTTTCAAGATTGCGTCCATCAGGGAACTTATTCCAAGATTGTATCCTTTTTCTGTCTGATATGTTAAAGATAGGCAACATGAGTTGCACCATTAATATAAGACATGTGATGAGTTGCCTGCCATTTCTTTTGAAAATGTGGTCCCCTTACAATTGCAAGCCTAAAGATAAGGACACGCCATTCTAGAGAAGCCTTTGCTTAGCCTCTTGCTCTTTCAGGCTTTGGTTTTTGCTTTGAATATGATACAGTGCTTTATTTAGGCTTTGGTTCCTTTGGGGAACAGTCCCATGTTAACTCTCAAGGGTCTTCATCTTTGTGCTTTTTTTCCTCTGATTTGAAAATTAAAAACAAAACAAAAGAAAACAACTAAACCAGGTCAGCCTCTTCTGCACGGACGCCAGTATTGAGGAACATAGAGTTCAACTAACCCACAGATTGTCCCTCATTTATTTAAAATAAATTCTGGGAAATGTGTTGATTCATGGTTGCACCACTGAACCTTGAGGACCATATATAGAGACAGCCAACCACTAGCTAACTTAATTCTTTGAGTTGTGGACCTCTATGATCTTCTTTTCTAAGACTTACCTAGTTTTCTTCTGGAACATTCTTTACCCACAAGGAACAAGCTGTCTGGAAAATGTCTTCCTTAGTGGAATGCTTTTATAGCTATGTGGAAGCATCCATCCTGAAGTGTAATAAATTCCTCTCTAAAACGTAAGTCTCTTCCTGAGTACTAGCATCATAACATTTCTAAAACTTTTATATGTATCAACACAGTCATGGCAGTGTGATAGTAGCTGTCATTCAAGAGCATTTTATGGTAGAGTTTATGTTAACCACCTAATTAATATTTAGTCCAAGAGAAAACTTAATGAGATAGATACCCTTTTTTTTTTTTTTTTTTTTGAGACAGAGTCTCACTTTGTAGTTCAGGCTGGCCCTGAGCTCACTATGTAGCAGAGGCAAGCCTCCAACTCAGCAGTCCTCCTGCCTCTGCCTTCCAAATGCTGGGATTATAGGCATGAGATGCCATGCCCAGCACTGTGGTATGTGGTACTGATTGCTGGTGGGGGTAAATCTCCACAGCCGGTATTGTTGTATGTGGTTAGTGGGGATTGAACCTGCTAGGCAGGCACCAGTACCACTGAGCTAAATCTGCAGCCTTAGATACCCCATTTCAACATCTGTATGATGAATGTAAAAGAACCAGATTAGGGGAATCTGGTTAAGTATCTTGATCTCATTTGAGTTCTGGCTACATAGCTAGTGTGTGTGGTTCTTGAAAATTGTTTTGAGGGCCAGAGATTTAGCTCAGTAGTTCCGGTGCCTGCCTCGGAAGCACAAGGTCCTGAGTTCGATCCTGGTAACCACATACAATGCTGGGCATGGTGGCTCATGCCTGTAATCCCAGCACTCGGGAGGCAGAGGCAGGAGGATTGCTGAGTTCGAGGCTTGCCTAGCGTACATAGTGAGCTCAGGGCCAGCCTGAACTACAAAGCAAAACCCTGTCTCAAAAAAAAAAAATTGTTTTGAGTCTCCGAGCCTCAGTTTCCTCTCCTGTGTGTGTGGGTCTAAGAAGATATCTTTACAGGCCCTTTAAACTGTGTGTGCAATCCTGAGAGTCAGGTTAGGTACACAGGGGGATCAAAATCCTGTGGACTGCTGCTGCTGAAGAAGTGGGTGATGATGATGATGCCTTTGTCCTCAGGGACTTGGGCTACTTGCTGCTTTGTTCATCAAGATGTGCTTTTGGAAACCCAGGGAAGCCAAATCTGTGTTCCACAGAGCTAGTGACATGTCGCTTACTTCGTTAAAGCCAAGAACTGACACTTGAAGTTCCACAGATTGCTATTGATTGGATTTAGAATTTCTCCTAAACATCTTTGGTTAGGATCTAGGGATGTCTGGGATACTTGGAGAAATAAGAGAGGTGCTGAAGGGACTGTTATTTTACCTCACTTTGTAGCGAGAAGGACGTCCTACAGTTTACCTGAATGGGGAACAGGCAAAAGGTGTCTGATGCTGGCCTTAGGTTCTGGGAAGAAATGGACACAGGAAACTTAATCAGTGCCAAAGGAATATATAGAGAGATACAGAGAGAGAAGATAGGGGTTACCAGTGGATGGAAAATTGTTGAGGCATAAATTATTAAAATTAATAAAGTAGAAGATGGAGTGGCGAACAGCAGGGAAACAGCCTTTCCAAGATTTGGTGTCCAGACATTGGAATATAACAGAGCAGGGAAGAGAAGAGGGAAGTGGGTCCCTGGCAAGGATCTGCAGCAAGGCTTGAAGACCTTGGGGAGAGTGATAAGAAAGACTTCATTGGAGAAGAAGGAGATAACAGACAACACTTCTCCTTTAGGTCTGACTCATTCCTCTGCAGTAGCAGCTCAAACCTGAAGACATATGGTGCCTACTGGTGACTCCAGAGGCTGCTACTTCTCAACTCTAGTGAAATTAAAAGGGAAGAATACTCCTAAATTCATTCTTGGAATCAAGAATTACCATGATAACAAAACTGGAGAGAAATCCAACCAAATAAGACTACTGGCCAATCACCTGATTGAATATAAAATTCTTCAATAAAATACTAGCAAACAGAAGACAGCAAATTATCAAGAAGGTTATACACAGTGACTAAGTAGAGTTCATTCTAGGGATGCAGAGATGGTTCAACACAGACGAATCAGTAAATGTAATACTCCATATTAACAGCTAAGGACAAAAACCATACGATCATCTCTATAGAAAAAGTGTTTGACAAAATCCAGCGTTCATTCATAATAACTCTACAGAAGTTTGAAATAGATGATCTTTTATGTCAGTCTTTTAGAAGTCATAAATGACAAGCCAGCAGCCAACATGATACTAAATGTACATAAAATAGCTTTAACTCTAAAGTTAGGAACCAGACAAGGATATCCACTGTGACCACTCCTTTTCAGTGTAGTTCTGGAAACAACCAAAGCAATTAGAAAAGAGAAAGAAATAAAGGGGATAGGGATAGGAAAGAAAGAAGTTAAAATATTATTTATAGATTTGGTACTCTACATAGAAGACCCAAAAAACTCCACCAAAAACCTTTCAGATATAATAACTAAATTGAGTAGTGTAACTGGATACAAAGTCAACACTTAAAAATGAATACCATTCACAAACCCACTGAGAAAGAAATTAGGGAAACTACAGTTTTCACAATAGCATCCTCCCTAAAGAATGAAATACATAGGAATCAACCTAATGAAGGAAGTAAAAGACCTTTACATGGAAAACTACTGTAGTTGACAAAGGAGATTGAAGAGAATGTCAGAAAATAGAAAGATGTCTCTTGTTCTTAGGTAGGAAGAACCAATAGTGAAAATTGCCGTGTTTCTGAAATTGTCATACAGATTTAATGGAGTATTGTTCAAAATACCATTAGCATATTCTCAGAACCTAGAGAAAAACAGTCCTAAATAAAGTTTATATGGAAGCAGAAGAGATCTAGAGTAGTAAAAGCAGTGTTGGGCAATCAGATCTAGGCACAAGGCATCACAGTTCCCAGTTTAAGATTATGCTACAGTCCTACTGTGATAAAAACAACATGGTACTGGCCTATAAACAGATCTGAAGAACAGGGGCAGAAATTAGAAGATGGAGAAACAACTCCAGGCCTAACTGCAAAAAACTTTTTTGACATATCTTTGTCAAAGGAACCAAATACCTACATTGAAAGATAGCATGCTTAACAAATGGTGCTGGTTAAACTGGTTTTTTACATGCTCTACATTAAAACTAGAGCCGTATCTTTCACTATGCACTAAACTCAAATTGAAATGGATCAAAGATCCAATTAAAACAAACGTGCAATCTGCTGAAAGATATAATAAAGCTCTTGAAGACCCATAATAAAACTCTTGGAGACCCTTATATAAGCAAAAACTTTATGAATAAAACCCCAATTAATATGGGAAATAACTCAACAGCTAGGACCTCATCTTATTTTTTATTTTTATTTTTTTTTTTGAGACAGGGTCTCACTTTGTAGTTCAGGCTGGCCCTGAGCTCATTATGTACGCCAGGCAAGCCTCGAACTCAGCAATCCTCCTGCCTCTGCCTCCCGAGTGCTGGGATTATAGGTGTGAGCCACCATGCCCAGCACTAGGACCTCATCTTATTAAAAAGCTTCTGACTAGCAAGGAATCCATCAGCAGAGTGAAGAGACAACTCAGGATGTGGGAAAATTATTCTTGGTAGCTCTTCCTCAGAGAAAGGACTAATGTCTAGAATATATAAAGTCAGAAAAATCACACTCTCCAAATTTAAAGACCCAAATCAAAAATGGGCATCTGCAATGAACAGACCCTTCTTAGAGGAAGAATTAGAAGCAGTAAATGTATGAAAAAATGTTCAACATCACTGGACATTCAAGAGATACAAATTAAAACAGTACTGAGATTCCATCTCCAGAAAGAGTGGTTGCTATCAAGAAATTGAACACTGGGCCGGAGGGTTAGCTCAGTGGTTCCGGCGCCTGCCTTGCAAGCGCAAGGTCCTGAGTTCGATCCCCGGAAACCACATACAATGCTGGGCGTGGAGACTCACGCCCACCAACAGTCAACACCGTATACCACAATGCTGGGCGTGGTGGCTCACGCCTGTAATCCCAGCACTCGGGAGGCAGAGACAAGAGGATTGCTGAGTTCGTGGCGGCTTGCCTGGGCACCATAGTGAGCTCAGGGCCAGCCTGAACTACAAAGCGAGACCCTGTCTCCAAAAAAGCAAAAAAAAAAAAAAAAAAAAAAAAGAAATTGAACACTAACAACAACGAAAAAATCACCGAATAACAAATGCTGGGAGGGCTGTGGGGAAAAAGGAACCTTCTCATTGTTGGTGGGGGTGTAGACTGGTGCAACTGCTGTGGATCCTCAAAAAACTAAAACTCAAAGGTTCCATTTGAACCATATCTTACCTTGTTATCTTCCTGAAAGAAAAACATCATACCATAGGGATATGTGCACACCATGTTTATAGCAGTAGAGTTTGTGATAGCTAAATCATGGAAACAGCCCAAATACCCATCAGTTAATGAATGGATAAAGAAGATGTGGTTGTCTTTATACAGTGGAGTACTATTCTGTGGTCAAGATAAAATTGAGAGATTTCTAACTAAGTGGATGTTCCTTGAGACCATACTTTTGAGGAAATAAATGGGATACACGTGTTTAAATACTGCACTATTTCTCTGGTGTGAGAAACTGAAAGTGGAAATAAGGACCAGCATATGTAACATTTATCGGGAAATAGGAAGAAAATGTTCATATGAGAAGAAGAATGAAGTAGGGAGAGGGAGCAAGAAAAGGAATGAGGAAAAAAGTAGAAGAAAAATGAAAATAAAGCTTTATAATGAGAGAAAGAGAGGTTGAAGGGGGTATGGAAGAATAGGCAAAAAAAAAAAAATCCAGATGTATCATGTATAGGTACCAATTCCCTATGGTGAATGTGATCATTATGTTTATCCATACTAGACCAATGAGGTTTTGCTGTAAAGAAAATGAGTAAAGTAAATGTGACTTAAAATAGGAAAAAAAGTGAAGGTCGTCCTTAGGCACTGAGCAGATAATACTGAAAAGAATCAGTCAGTGGGCTGGAGATTTAGTTCAGTGGTTCCAGTGCCTGCCTGGCAAGCACAAGGTCCCTGATTCAATCCTGGTAACCACATACAATGATATGATACTGGGTGTGGTGACTCATGCTCACCAGCAATCAGTACCACACCCCACAATGCTGGGCATGGTGGTTTACGCCTGTAATTCCAGCACTCGGGAGGCAGAGGCAGGAGGATTGCTGAGTTGGAGGCTTGCTTGGGCTACATAGTGAGCTCAGAGGCAGCCTGAACTACAAAGCGAGACCCTTTCTCAAAAAAAAAAAAAAAAAAAAAGAATCAGTGAGTGAATCATATCAGGAAAGGAAGACTTAATATACTATCTTAGAAAACTCCAGCACTTTGACTTTGCTTTGTTCTTGAAACTTGTGGGGTTTTTCCATTTCCAAAATACAGGAAGTTTGATGGGCGTGGTGATGTGTGCCTGTGATCCCAGTGCTCAGGAGGCTGAGGCAGGATAATCACAAGTTTGGGGCCAGCCTGAACTACATAATGAGACCCTATTTTAACCACCCCCCAAAAAAAACCCCACCAAAATATAGGAAGGTTAGCCTTTATGGTAGAACTAAGAAGCGAGCAAGTTCTTTCATTGGGTATGATGCAGCCTTCTTTCTGTGTCTTACAGGGGGATCTCAGAATGCCTGCCCCGGTTGACCTGCATGATCAGAGGCATCGGGGACCCACTGGTGTCGGTGTATGCCCGGGCATACCTCTGTCGGGTAGGCTGCACATCTGTGCCCACCTGTGCCTGTTCCTGTCTCCCAGACCTTCCCTGGGCCCCTCCTTCCCCACTGCCTCAGAAGGCAGTGAGAGGAGGACTTTACTATTGGCCTGTTTTAAGAGGAGGTGCAAGATTTTTAAAAAACATTTAGAAGTAGACCAGCTTACCATAAGTCATCCTCATTAGTGGATGTTTAAGATCATCTTCTAATGGATCAGCTGGTTTTTGGAATTCTCAGTTCTTGCTGGGAAGGAAGTGCCCAGGACTCCCAGACCACCAGTTGCTTTTCACTGACCTGAAATAGCGTTGTCCCTTTGTTTTGCACTTGGTAGTTTTTGTTTTTTCTCCTTGTGAGAGAGCTGGCTCAGGATGAGTTGGCATGTCCACAGCAGGGACCAGTGTCCCTGGGGACAGCAGTCTCACTGTGAGGACCAGTTGGGAATCAAGTGGCTTTCTCTCCTATAAAGCACCACAAAGCTTCAGTATAAAATCGTTCAGTTTTTTCTTGTGAAAAGTATAATTCATGAAGAAATAGGGCCATTTTCTCCAGTCACAGGGGCCTTCCTCTCTCCGGGCTCTCTGAGGAGAGAAACTTCTGTGCTTGGCTTTTCTGTAAGAAGTTGTTAGCAAGGACTTAGGGCCCTCATGACCCTGGACTTTATTGAGGACGGAGCCCTCGTGAACTCTAAAATGTACTTCTTACCCTGATACCCAGCAAACAATAAAAACATTGTGTCCTTGAGTGTCACAAAACCTCATTCCCTGCCCTCAGCCAGTGAGCAGCCAGCATCTATTATGAGAGACACTTCAGTGGTCTGCTTCTTGATACCGAGAATGAAGAGGTGCCCACTGTCCCTATGCCAGGGGTCCGGTTTCCGTTCGGGAGTAGTGAATGTGTTTCCTAGAGCTTATCAGTGTCTTTGCATCACACCTGTAGGACAAAGTAGACCCCCCCCTCCTGGGGAGAGTGGTGAAGGGCACAGTGTGTTTATGGCATCAAGTCCCAGAGAGTCTCTTGACTGACTTTTGCATAAGAAGATTAAGAGATAGTCTGTGCATTACAAAGGATGCTTTGGAGCGACCAAACCTAGTTCATATTATGTGAAGTAGAAGAAATTTGATGAATTGTATGTCTGGAGAATGCAGAGTAGGAGAGAGAATGGCTCGATATAGGGCCCAAAGAGCATTGTCAGGATTGGCTTTCTTCTGGGTTGACTTCATTCTTTGGCTTGCTCTTTACATGTGGAAGCCAGCTTGAGGAACTCTTTATATATTTTCCTGGTGGATCCAGCCAATCCTTAGGCTGGTGTTCAGTGGACCACTTGCTCATCACTAGACCAGTCCCTGTGGCCTTGGCAGGAGAGAGGCTTATTGACAATGTGAGTCACGTGCCCATTCCTGGACCTCAACGTGACAGGTCCAACTCCAACACAGACCTCATAGTCTAAGAGAAACGTTTGAGAGTCTGGAGACATTCCAGTTTATTGATAATAGTAGCAGAGGGAATGGATATCTGGCAGGCCAAACCGGCAAATGTCAGTGTCAGGATTAGCTCCCTTTGCTACTCTGGAAAGAAGTCTTTTAGACCTCAGCAGATTTCCAAGTTTCTCTTTTAGTGCAATGAGAAGAGATAAACAAGAAACAAAAGCAGTGAGTGGGTACAGCCTGGGGAGCTTGAAGCTGTTTATTAAGGGAAAGTATGATTAACTCTTCTTAGTCATGACCGTTTCAGCTCATCACTAATGCTTGTCCACTAGGCGGCCTCTGTTGTCACCTAACACATAATTACTGCCTTTTCTACAATATGATTAAGAAGAAGGAAAGACAATAGAGTCAGAAGATAGTAGAGCCAGATCTGACATTTGTTGGTGTTTTTTAAAATCTATACTTGGAAATAGCTCTTCCTGCCTCTAACAGCTGTAAACCTATTCCTGAAACTTAATCTTCTCCTGATTTTCACATCCTTCCTCCCAGAGGAATGGTGCCCTGGCCATCTAAAGGCATCAATGTTATCCTTACGACTGCTGGGAGGGAAGGGTGATGGGGAGAGACCTGTCCCACTGGGAAAAATGTGGTTCTCAGAGAGCAGCCTCCCTTAGGAAATTGCTCTTGTGCTTAAGCAGCAGTTTGGGATTGCGGCATATATGAGGAGCTTTGTTTCCTTTGATGTTTTGGTTTGGTTTGCTGTTGAACACATGCACATACTCAGACTTCGACTTACTGCTCCACCCTAGTTGTCTCCTACCTTGGCAGATTTCTTTAGCTAGAAATGTTATGATAGGTTTTTAAAATATTGAATGCAGGAGCTAATAGACTGTATTAATATAAATGCTTCATTCTTGATTTACATGACATTACTTAAAGTAAATTCAGATATATGTCTCTTTCCATGATCACCTAGCAAGGAATGAAGTCTCTATCATTGGTGTGAGTGGCAGCAAAACACCCAAAATCCAAGCCAAACTCTGACATCTTTTGGTGGTGGGAGGAGATGCTGGCAGCTGGACCCACAGCGTCATGCACGCTGAGCTCTACCTCTGTGCACTATCACAATCAGCCACACCCTATGGATCATCTGTTAAGGACAGTCACATGCATGTTGATTGTTTTCTCAAGAGGAAGAGAATATTTGGTACACAGTCTCAAGCGTACATTCTTGATTTGTTCTCTTGGTCATCTGTTCAAAAATACATTCATTACCTTTATTACCTTTGGGAAATTACAAAGATGATTACTGCAAATATTGCCCCTTTTCATTAAGACTAGCTTCTACATGGGAGCTGGAGATTTAGCTCAGTGGTTCTGGTGCCTGCTTAGCAAGTGCAAGGTCCCTGGTTCTATCCCCAGTAACCACCTACAACAATACCAGACATGGTGACTCAATGTGCACCAGCAATCAGTACCACACACCACAATGCTGGGCTAGGTGGCTCACGCCTGTAATCCCAGGATTGCTGAGTTGGAGACTTGCCTGGGCTACATAGTGAGCTCAGGGCCAGCCTGAACTACAAAGTGAGACCCTGTCTCACACACACACAAAAAAAATAGCTTCTATGGTTTTCTGGTAAGCACAATATTTATTGAATAGGAAAACAGATGAGCAGAAACAATAAAAATTAACGTTCTGGACTTTTCCTGTGTGTCTGTAGATATATATGTACATACATAAATATTTTTAAATTGACACAAGTGCATCAGTATGTATGTCTTGAGACCTGCTCCTCCACTGTCAAAGTAATCTCATTTTGTTTGACTGCAGGTGGGAATGGAAGTAGCTCCACACCTCAAAGAGAGCCTGAATAAGAACTTCTTTGACTTCCTCCTTACATTTAAACAGGTATGAGAACACCGTCAGAATAGCTCCTGGAAATTAACACCTACGTGATGGCGAATTCACGAAACCCAGTGGATTTTCCAAGTTGAGAATGCCTCAGAGCCCTCTCAGTGTGCAAACCCTAGAAAATGACACTACCAACTGTTGTGGGCCATTAAAATGTGTTGATTATTCTGGTGCACAGAGAAAATTAATATGCATGTGTGAACAGGGAGCATCTCTCTACTTGATCAGCCTTTCTTCCTGGCATATGCTGACTCCATTTTTATCAGGTTACTCCTTTTCATGGAGCATGTTCCCAGAACAGCTCAGCTTAGTGACATAGGAAATTTTAGGTGAGGATTAGAGGACTATATTTTGGCAGTTTCAAAAAAAGACAGACAGACAGCTGAGAATCTAGGTTGTCTCTTGGGGCCATCCATGAGCTTTCAGGACTGTCTAGTCTGGGAGTTGTGTGCTGGTTGCTTTATGTGCGGGTTCCCTCCTCTGAATGTCTTCTGATCCCCACAGATCCATGGGGATACAGTGCAGAACCAGCTGGTGGTCCAGGGAGTGGAGCTCCCATCTTACCTGCCCCTGTACTCACCCGCCATGGACTGGATCTTCCAGTGCATCTCCTACCATGCCCCTGAGGTAACTGTCGGGGTGGGGGTGGTGCTGGGGCGCCCTGCTATCTTCAGCACAGCAGCCCTGTACTATGTGCCTGTGATGTGAATGGGGCCTTTGCAGAATGCTCAGCTCTGTGGCTGGCTCTGTGCTAAGCTCTTTTCCTAGACTGGCTCTGGATGGGGAGGCAGTTTCTCAGACAGGCCAAATCCTACATCAGGTCTCATGGGTAGGAGGCAGTAATTGGACACAGACCCACGAAATCTGACTCCTGGGCCAGTGAGCTTTATTGCCTCTGTAGTTACCTGCATAAGACCCTTTCTGTGTAACATAATCCAGTAAGGTCAATAGGGGTAGTAATTTCCCCATTTCATGAACAGAAAGTAAAACTACTTAATTGCTTTTGTAAGATTCCTTTCTGCCTTCTCTCTTCCTCTCTTTCTTGCTCATTGTTGTATTGTCAGAATTAAACTGACATCAGAATCATAGCAGAAAGTCCCTTCTTTTTTTTTTCACAGAGTTTGAGAGACAGTTTCAGTAGGCTGCCAGTGCAGGTTGTCATTACACCCATGATGGATGAACTTTTCCTTTTCTTTTCTCTTTCCTGCTTGAAAAAAAAAAAAGAGACTTGCTGCAGAACAAGAATACATAGCCGGGTGTGGTGGCTTAGGCCTGTCATCCCAGCCCTCAGCAGGCAGAGGCAGGAGGATTGCTGAGTTCCAGGCTTAGCGGGCTATATAGTGAGCTCACGGCCAGCCTGAACTACAAAGTGAGACCATGTCTCAACAAAACAAAACAAAACAAAAACAAGATTATATAGAACAAAGCAAATTCACGTGTCTGTATCCTAGTTGCTGCCAATATGTTTCAGAAGCCCTTCAGGACGAAAAGAGGGCATGGCTTTGCACAGTCCCACTGCCAAGGGTACACACTGTTGAAATAGGCAGAGGAGAGTGATGTGTGCACACATGGGTTTGGTTGTGCTGGGGTAGCATCAGTTCACTTACAAGCCTTGCGTTCAGTGAAATGTCCTGGGACCCAGGAGCATCTGTCCCTGAGTGGAGCACAGTAGGTCCATATGTTGCTCAGGCTCTGCTAAAGACGGTTGAAAATGGCCAGCACAGTTTCAGGTCGTATCTCCTCTTTATACTGGCTTGTGAGGCCTGGGATTCGATGAGGGAAAAGCCTGAGTCCAGTTGCAGCTCTGGGACTGGGGTCGTGGTAAGGCAGAAGCCAGCTGCTCTGCCTCTACCCTTCTTTCCTCACCCATGAAATGGGAGCAATGTTAATAATCGCGTTTCCTACTCTGTTGTGAAGATCAAAGGAGACAGTGCTTTATGGCTCATACATACTTTCACACATGATTTTTATATCTGTATGAGGGCTGGGAAGGGAACGTAACACAGATCACTAGAGGGTGAGGCTTGGGCCATCTTATTTTTCTTTCCCCATCCGTTTTCTAACTTTTCAGCAAATTTGTACTGCTTTTATTTTTAGTTTTTTAACTTCTGAAGTGCGAGAGGGAAAAACAGGGACATCTTTTATCTTACATGAATTTTTTTTTTAACCATTAAAGTAATTGATTTTAAATGAAGCCAGTGTTAAGGGAAACGATTGCTGTGAAAATATGCTACACATTCTCTGCATTCTTCTGCGTAGTCTCAGCCACTGCCTGCTATCCCTGGCGCTGGGAAGAGCCACATGAAGAGCCTCTGCGGATGCCTCAGACCTTCTTACAGTCAGGACTGACATGTTGAAAATGAGAACACTTATTTTTTTTCCCTTTATTTTAGTGAAAGGCAAAGTCAGATTTAAAACAAAAAGTACATGTCATAGGCACCTTTCCTTTTATTTTAAGCACCAGGAATCTCAGAGGATAGCAGAAGCTGGGAATAGAACTTTCTCAGGGAGTACAGCTCTAGGAAGTCATCACTGCAGTAGGAGAAGTGATTAAAAAATTAGGTCACCTG
This sequence comes from Thryonomys swinderianus, assembly GCA_004025085.1. Classification (NCBI taxonomy): domain Eukaryota; kingdom Metazoa; phylum Chordata; class Mammalia; order Rodentia; family Thryonomyidae; genus Thryonomys; species Thryonomys swinderianus. The sequence continues at coordinate 61,372 of PVIC010003187.1, forward strand.
AATAATAATAAACTCTAGTTCTTGGGGGCACTTAAATAAAGGGACTTGAAGTGTCTTATTAGGAAGTTAATCATTTTCAAAATGCAGAATTGATGTCTGTATAGATGGTTTTGTTCAAGATACATAGGACAGTTTGATGCTAAAAGTTTGTGGACACTAACTTGTCCAAGCCACTGGGGGAGTAGAGCTGCACGTGTCTTTAAGAGGCCAAGCCTCCAAATTAGGGGACTGAAAATTCGGTTGCAGTAGTTGGTAATATTCAGGGCAGGCAGGTGAAAGGGGGAATGGAGCCAAACCTTTTGCTGTGATATCTGATGTACAAAATTTCAAATCAAAATTGAAATTTAAAATTTTAAAAATCAGAGTGTGATTACTCAAAAAGACTTTTGTTAATTGTTTGAAGACGGAATATTTTTTTCCTTCTACAACTCAAATAAGGTTGTAGGCACATTCTGCCCAGAAAAACAAAAGCCACCATTTTATAAAATTTGGCTTTTAGGCCGTGAAACAAATCTGTTGCTAAGCTGTTTCTCTTTGTTACTCTGCAGCTATTTACTTGTTTGGGTATGTAGTTGGGTGGTATAGAAGAAAAACAGCCTGAGCCAGACAGGACTTGTAACCCCTGTTGAATGTGGAATCCCAGAATCCCTTCCTGGGCCATGCTGTACTGGTTGGAAATGCTGAGAAGAGGTGCATCAGCCGAGCTGGCAGGGCAGTAGACAGGCCTCCAAGCCCCTCACAGTTCTCAGTCTGCGCCCGCTCTGTGGGGTTAACTTTGTCCTACTTATCTTAGTCTCCTTCATAGCCTCCCTGGCCACCTCCTGTTACCGTCCTACTTTACAGTTGGGGCACCTGAGGTTGAGAAACTTGCTCCAGTCACACATAAGGGAAGACCCTGGATGATGGGCAGTCTAGGGCACTAAGACCAACCCTGGGAGTTCTGTCCCCTCTCAAGTTGTTGTGCTAGATGCCTCTTGTTACCTGCTCCACTTGAGATGGGACTTTAGGGCCCAACACACTGATTCATGGGGCTGTTACTCTGGTGGTCTCACTGGAGGTCACTCTTGAGATAGTCTAAAGCATGGTTAGGCCAGTAACACCAGTCTAAAAATAGCCTTGGCTGTGTTGAATTCCCTTCAGCCAGCAGTGTTGTTGCTCTTGTTCTTTTGAATTAGGAAAACATGCTCAGTGAAAGAGAAATAATAGGGCCAATCCAGATTTGCTCCTTTTAATGCCTGGGGTACAGAACTTTTTTATTTGCATTAAAAAAATTTTATTTCCTTGAGTCTTGACCATATTAACTTTGAACTGTTGAGAAGAATGTTAGCTCTTGATAGTATTTTTCTGGTTTTGTGCATTCTTTTTTTTTTTTTTTTTTTGCTTTTTGGAGACAGGGTCTTGCTTTGTAGTTCAGGCTGACCTTGAGCTCACTATGGTGCCCAGGCAAGCCGCCGCAAACTCAGCAATCCTCCTGTCTCTGCCTCCTGAGTGCTGGGATTACAGGCTTCAGTTTCTTTTTTTATGAAGCAGTATTTGTGAACACTGCTTAGAAAGTTATTTTATAAAAGCACAAATACAAATTGTTGATGTTTTAGATTACATATGAGTTAATCTTGGTTTAGAATACAGGAATGTGGCCATGATATGACGCCTTTTTTGTACTTTGAAATGGGTAAATAACACTAGTCTCTCCTGGTCCAGAGATAAGGTTAAAAATCCAGTTAAACAGGGGGCCGGAGATTTAGCTCAGTGGTTCCGGCGCCTGCCTCGCAAGCGAAAGGTCCTGAATTCGATCCTGGTAACCACATACAGTGCCGGGTGTGGTGGCTCACGCCTGTAATCCCAGCACTCAGGAGGCAGAGACAGGAGGATTGCCGAGTTAGAGGCTTGCTTGGGCTACATAGTGAACTGAGGGCCAGCCTGAACTACAAAGTGAGATGCTGTCTAAAAAAAAAAAATCCAGTTAAACATGTGGTGGTGATTATACAAATTCACACATAGTTATGGAATGTCAGAATGAGACCCAATGAGATGCCTTTGCTGCCAAGGAAACAGTGTGTGTAGTATGCTGATGTCAGTTTCTAGCTTTGGTGATGCAGTTATGTGCAGTGTCTCCACTGGGGGAAGTGAGGTGATACTCAGGATCTCTCTCTACTTTTTTTTTCCAATTGTTTATGTGTCTGTAATTCAATATAAGATTTTAAGGCTGTGGGCCAGAGATTTAGCTCAGTGGTTCCAGTGCCTGCCTAGCAAGCGCAAGGTCCCTTGTTCGATCCCTAGTAACCACATACAACAATGCTTGGTGTGGTGACTCACACCCATCAGCAGTCAGTAACACATACCACAGATGCCAGTCTCAAGCTGGTGGCTCAAGCCAGTCATCCCAGCAGAGGCAGGCAGGAGGCAGAGGCAGGAGGACTGCTGAGTTTGAGGCTTCCCTGAGCTACGTAGTGAGCTCAGGGCCAGCCTGAACGACAAAGTAAGACCCTGTCTAAAAAGAAAAGTTTTTAAGGCTGGGATGTAATTCAGTGGTAGAGCATACTACCTACCTAGAGTGTGTGAAGAAGCACTGGGTTTCATGCCTAGCACATGCACACATGCAACACACAAAAACAGTTTTAATCATTAGGCGTAGTTTGAAAGCCATTGTTCTCTCCATGGTATGGACTGGTTAACCACTAAAAAGATTGAGGTAGATGTGTGTGTGTGTGTGTGTGTGTGTGTGTGTGTGTGTGAATGTGAAAGAAGGGAGAGCCAGCCTAGATTCTTGAGTTAAAAAGCAAATTATAGCCACATGTGTATAAGATTATCCCATTTTTGTAAAAGCAAAAGAAATAGACCAAAACGGAAGGGACTGAGAAGGGGAGCATTCACTCCTCTCTCTCTCCCCTCCCCTTACCCTGGCTTCTCTTCTTCCTTCCTTCTCCCTCTCTCTTCCCCCTTCGTCTCTCTTTCTAACTCTCTCTCCATTGTTTGCTCTTTCTATCCCTTTCTTTCACACTGGGGGTTGAACCCAGGGCTTTTATTCTATGATACATCCCTAGCTCAGTTAAAATTATTTTATTTTGGGCTGGAGGGTTAGCTCAGTGGTTCCGGAGCCTGCCTCGCAAGCACAAGGTCCTGAGTTTGATCCCCGGTAACCACATAGAATGCTGGGCGTGGAGACTCACGTCTACCAACAATCAATACCACATAGCACAGTGCCAGGCGTGGTGGCTCACGCCTGTAATCCCAGCACTCGGGAGGCAGAGGCAGGAGGATTGCTGAGTTTGAGGCTTGTCTGGGCTACATAGTGAGCTCAGGGCCAGCCTGAACTACAAAGCGAGACCCTGTCTCAAAAAGAAAAAAAAAAAAATTATTTTATTTTGCAGTAAGGTCTCACTGCGTGCCCAGGGTATGCTGGAACTTGTGGTCCTCCTGCCACAACCTCCCAGAGGGCTGGTCTTAGAGGCAATGCGGCGTCACACCTGGCTCACATCTTTCTTGATGCATGTCAGTATTGTGTATAATCATTTGCTGCTTTCATAATTTTTATGAAAACAACAAATTGTTATTAAATAAATGAAACATAGGGGCAATAACAAAAGCCGGAACACAATAAGTGTGCTAACAAAGTACTTGGTTTATAGGAATCTTCAAGCTCTGGTGTGTGTAAAAACCCAATATATCGACCTGCAGGGTTTTCAATGGTTGAGTGAAGCCAAAAGGCCGTTTTTGACCTCAGTCCACTTTGAACTGTTGCTCCTCTTGTGCTTGCCAAAGATAATCAATCTCATTACTTCTCAGGAAATAATAAAGCTATCTGTAATAGACCTGCCTGGGGACCTGTAACATTTGGCTCCCTGTGTACTTGGAGATGACAGTCTGATATTTCTGTATGATGACAGAGTCCTTTTTACTCCAGTTATGTTGTTGGATACATTTTTAATGCATTCATGTGTGTGAAAATGAGGACTTTCTCAGCATATGCCTTGTCTTTTTGGATCTAGTGCTTTCCCGGCTTCTTGGGGTTGTGGGAAAGAGGGAATGAGGAAAGGGAAGTTGGGCTCCTGGGCTGGCACCAGAGTCTTGACTCATTGCTGAGGCTGGTGGCATTAGCTCTCCGGTCTCAGGCTTGACCTTGTCTGTACCATTCGAAACTTTGCCCAAACCACTGCCTGAAGGGATGCTTCACAGATTGATTTTTGTTTTAAAATAGGAGTTGTTTTGAAGATACGTAATTGTCTTAATATAACTAAAGTGATTATCAGTATTTCAGTGAGTAACCCTGTTGGCTTCCTTCAGGGAAAGAAATACTTTTAAGAACATAAAGCAACTGTGGCATGGAGCCTGGCCCTCCGTGCTGGCCTGTTCAGGTTCTTGGAGGCTACCTTTGCTGGTATTGTGACCTCAGGCAAAGCCTAGTGCTGTTCTGTAGCTCAGTGTCATCTGTGAAATGGGAGAGTAAAGTACCAGCTCATGGGTGGTTGGGAGAAGTGAGGCCATGATATTAGAGCGCTTCTCTGTGTGACTTGCAGGCACTAAGTTGTGGCCCAGTGTTTGTTGTTGCCTCTTTGGGAAATGGTAGAGCACACAGCTGCTTTAGCTCTGTGAGGACAAGGGCACCCTGGTTCACCAAAGGTGGTGCCTTGCCAAGGTCTTGCCACTGGTAGTTGAACCCAGGCCCTAGGTCTATTCTACCAAATGCCACTAAAGTGAATTTTTCCCTCCCTGTCCTGCCTATCCCAGAAAGGATTATGGAAGTGGGCCAGTGGCTGCATTTATTTTAGAATATTATACTTTGGAAATGTCTAGAAATGTTGCTTTGGATGCTCTAATCTGATGCTTTTTTCAAATTAAATTTCTTAGGTTTTGCTGACTGAGATGATGGAAAGATGTAAGAAACTAGGAAACAAGTAAGTACTTGAAGATTCGTAAACCATGGGTGTGAAATAACAGTCAGTTGCTCTTTTTTGAGGTTGGCCTGCTAATGCGGTGACTGTGGACAGAGAGGTGAGGTAGGTAGCATGAAGTTTTAGAATGCTGGAGTGAATGCCTTGCCTCAGGTCCCAGCTTCACTATGCCTTAGCTTTGTGGCCTTGGACCACTTGATTGAACCTGAGTCTCAGTGTTCCTGTCTCTAAAATGGGATGATTGTCCCTTTCCTCACAGGACTGTTGATAGGTGGTAGGGCCAAGATGAACCTGACCTTCCTCTCTCCAGGACACCCGAGGTTCCCTCCACTCTTGTGGTGGTAGATGTGGAAGCAGCCTTGAGTAGCTGTGGCTCACCACTGTGTCCCAAGCGTCGAGATCTCTTTGCTGAGAAATCCCTTTTGAAAGAGATGTGGATAATGTATTCGCAGCATGGATCAGTATTGTTATTTAATGTTTAGTTATAGTGGAACACCAGCCTCTATAAGGGGCCACTTCTGCTTAACTGGATTGGGTTGCCTACTGACTTACTACCCATCCATCCAGTTACGTGTTTGTCAAGTTGCAGATATGCACAGAATACTGTGTTAATTTCTAGAGATTGCCCCTTTTACACGGGTGTCTCTTTTCCAAGCATTGCTGTAAATTACCCTTCCTAGCAGTGTATAGCCTCACATTAAAGTGACTGTGATGCAGGAGAGGCTGGGCTGATGTGAGCCTTTGTGTCTTATAGCGCCTTGCTGTTGAACTCCGTGATGTCCGCTTTCCGGGCTGAGTTTGTCGCCACCAGGTCAATGGACTTCATTGGCATGATTAAAGAATGTGATGAGTCTGGTTTCCCCAAGGTAGGCTCGTACTTGGTGTGCCGAGAGAGAACAAACAGGCAGTGGCCACCTGATCACTCTCAAGGGAGACAGTTTAATGCAGGGCAGATGGGCAACAGGCCACAGATCTATTCCTGTAGAACTAAGGGAAGATGAGCTAGAGATTGGATTCGTTAGCACCACGTAACTGCTGTGAGTCAGGCCCTGTGTATAATAAATGTGTTGTATCAGCTTACTGTGAAGTATTGAGGAAAGCTTTAATTGTACATCTTTAAAAATATATCTTCATTCATTAGGAAAAGCTTTGTCTGGCAGACCATTACAGCATTAAAATGGGCTGATAATCAGAGCAAACTCCTCACTTTGAGCTTTTTAAGTGTAACTCGGATAGAATGTAATGAACTTGTGAAAGAAGTCTTTGGGGAACTTACTCTGAGACAGATGAAATGGTATGACTTTTTTCCTTAAACCTCAAGTCACTTTGATTTAAAACCTCCAGTAATTTAATGATTTGATATTTTTCTTAGCATCTCCTTTTTCGCTCACTGGGTTTAAACTTGGCCTTGGCTGATCCACCTGAGAGCGATCGACTGCAGATCCTCAATGAAGCTTGGAAAGTCATTACTAAACTGAAGAATCCACAGGTAAGTGATCAAGTATTGTGTAAGTTCCACAACATATGCTTTCTTTTTTAAAAATGTCCTTTTAACTAATGACATTGTGCAGCGTGTGTTTTTTTTTTTTAAGAAATCCTTATTGATGGTATTTTTTGTTAATCCATAGTATAAGACCAATGGTATTAAGATGTGCTTTTTTTTTTTCTGGTATGTGGTACTAGGCATTGAACCCAGAGGGTTCCGAGCTACATCACCAACCTTTTTTGTTTGATTGTTTTAATTTTGAGGCAAGGTCTTGCTAAAGTTTCTCAGGCGAGGCTCAAACTTGTGACCTTCCTGCTTTAGCTTCCCAAGTATCTAGGATTGCTGGCATGTACCACTATGCTTTGCTAGTTGATTTTTTTATATAATAGTTGTGATCCATTTGTGAGGCTCTTAGGCACACTGAAGGTATAAAATTATAAATATTTGACACTTTAAAGGCCTATGACTACACATCCAAAATGCAGGTCTATTTTATGTTGAAAATACTATTCTTAGTAAGGTATTCATGAATTGAGGATGAACAGTCGAGCTAGTAATGAACAACAGGAATTCCAGTTTCTGGCCTGTGAGCAAGGTCAGTTGGAGCTTCACCCAGGTGCAGGTGTAGGAAGTAGGGATGACAGACGGACTGATGTCAGGCACTAGTGATGGCAGTCATGGCATCAAGTTGTGGGTTGGGTTTCATAGCTATATATCTTGTTAGGAACTTGCTAGCCATGGTAGTACCAGTAGGATGCATGATATTGGCTGCCTTCACAGCTGCAAGAGCAACTGAAATACCACCCTCCATACAGCTACACTCTCCTCTCATGCTGGCAGGAGGTGGATATGGATAAGGAGCCTGCAGTTATCAAGAAGGAAAGGCTAAGGAAGCTCACAATGAGTGTGTCACTGTAGTATGTCGAGAATAGTGTTGTAACTTAGAAAAACTAGAAACTTCCATGCAGAATTATGTACTGTGGGGTCATTCAGCAATCATCCCTGATCTTCAGTGGTTAAATTCTCTGTGCAACTCAGCTGCAAAATCTTTTTCCAAACATCAGGGGATCTCAGCATAGGGACTCAATTTCACAACTTTATAATGTATGCTTGAAAGTTGCCGACAGAGTAGATTTAGAGCGTTCTCACAACAGAGTGGTAGGTATGTGAAGTCATGCATATCTGAATAAACTGGGATCAACTACTCCACCACGGATAAGTATTTCAAATACTGTGTTATACACCATGAATATGTACAATTTTTATTTGTCTAAAAGAAAAAAAAGAAATAAGAAAGCCCTGCTTATTTAGGAATTTGGAAACTCTGGGTGGATAGTGGCTGTACTATTTATCAAAGCAGTCTGTATAAGGAGCTTGAGTCAATAGTTTTCTCCAATCTTGATCTTCATGCTCATCTCCTTAAGTTTTCTGTTTGAGCATTTCAGTCAGAAGCTATTGCTGTGTGGATGAAGTGCCTCTTCTCCCCTTAGATGCAAATGGTACATTCCAAAACACCCAGTGGGGCCTGAAACCTGGAAGAGCACCAGACTCTCTTTGGGGTATTTTCCCTATTCATACATAGCTATGCTAGAGTTCAACTTATAAATTAGACCCAGCAAGAGATGAACAGTATCAAAACAGAACAGTTATAACGATATATTGTAATAAGAGTTATGTAAAACTTAGAAATTATTTCTGGAATTTTCTGTTTAATGTTTTTGGACCACAGTTTGATAACTGAAGCCACTGCTCTTCTCTCCTTATTTCTCTTACTTTGTGTTGAAGTGTCAGAAATGAAGAGGTCCACTTACAGGCCACATTCTTCCCTGACTGTTTTTTTCCCTCTGAGATGTTTTCCTGGGCAAGCAGCCTGACTTAGTTGGCCCTTGTGATTTTCATCACCATTACATGGCCTCTCTTTGGACTCCCTTCCTTTGTGAATCTATCTGGTAACTTCTTGCCTAAAATCTTCAGTGCTTCATAGTCTTTTTTTTTTTTTTTTTGAGACAGGGTCTCGCTTTGTAGTTCAGGCTGGCTCTGAGCTCACTATGTAGCAGCACGGGCAAGCCGCGAACTCAGCAATCCTCCTGTCTCTGCCTCCCGAGTGCTGGGATTATAGGCGTGAGCCACCACACCTGGCATTCTGTTTTGTGGTTCCCAGGGATTGAACTAGGGACCTTGAGCTTGCTAGGCAGGTGCCAGAACCACTGAGCTAAATCTCTGGCCCTTCACAGCTTTTTTTTATGAGATACACATCACCTCTGTATAGGACAACTGCTTTATTCTTTTAGAAGGTGTCAGGTTTGTTTTTCTGCCAAACATGTGAAACTCAGCAATTTGAATGATGCTTGTGTTTGCAGCCAGTATTGAGGTGTGTGGCAAGTCCCCCGTCCTCTGAGAATGCTGCTCTTTGGTTCTTCCAGTGCTCCGAGTATGCACAGCATCTGAGATTTCCATCTTAGCCTAAGGAGCAAGTCTGGAATAAAAGTCTAATTGCATTCAGCTTCTGTTTTTCTGTAACTTGCTTGTCATAGTAAAATGTATCAGTAAGCCAGAATTCTCTTTATTTTTGTTCAAGTCCTTAAAGGGATTTATAATGGTGAATTTTGTCCTAAGCTATCTTACTTTTTCTTTGTAGGACTACATTAATTGTGCTGAAGTGTGGGTAGAGTATACCTGCAAGCATTTCACGGTATGTCATTTTTTTCATGTTTATGAGAGCAGATGAGTCTAGGCATGTAGGCACTTTCACAGTGATAATTGCTCTTGTAATTTATACAAACTGCATTCATTAAAATGAGAGGGAATGTTAATTGTGTATTGTAACAGAAGCATTTCTTGCTTTCATGTAAATTTGGTCAGTGCTGCATTCTACAAAATTAAACAGATTTTTCACTCTAGAGTCTTAGATGCTTGCTTTTCTGCTGAAGGGAGTGTCAGTTTTTTATGGGAGGACTGTAAGCAGCCTTTCCAAAACATCTTTGACTTGGATGTGATTTTTCTTCCTAAGTAAAGATACTTACTTTCCCTAGGCATAAGTAAGAACCATCATTTAAGGAATACTGGCCTTACCAAAGAGCAGAGATATTAGAAGCAGGTAGAAATGGATTTAAATCCTATAACCAGAA